>JAQZBX010014373.1:0-38710 GCA_029593785.1 Cabassous unicinctus
AGTTCTGAGATCTAGCATCTGTCAGACCAAATGCATTGCTCCACATTCATACGATATTCATACAATAGTTTTTCACAGTCCCCTGACAATTAATGGCATCCCAACCCGTTATCTTACACTCATCCACATACTCCTCCTTTAGCATATGTAAAACCAAGAATTTCTCCTTAGAAAAGTGGAATAATCAAAGTTTCAGCCTACAAACCAGGAATTAGAAAGAGAAAAATTCAGTTACATAGAAAGTCATTCAACATGAATTGCTAAAGGAGATATTTCTCCTCAAAATATCACTGGGTAAAAGCCAGCTGGACCTGATTGCAGTTACTTTTAAGAGTTCTTCCCCTCCAATTTGGAAACATTGGATTACAAACTTTTCCATAATCTTCAGGAAAATATTCATCCGCACATACTTTTGTCTCCTTATCCTTAAACACTGAAATGAACTTACCAGCACCTATGGCCAGAATAAACCACACGGAAGTACAAGTGACATATGATCTTCACTCCTACCAGGATGGAATAAATAGGACCCCTGCTGTCTGTTTATGTTTTTTATGTGTTTCTGGTGTTATATGACCTCTGCCTTCTACAGCCTCAGCTATCACTAACTTGCTAAATTCAGAGTAGGCATGCTGAAGAGCATGAGGCCATAATTTATATGGTAATCCCCAAACAGAACTCCCTGCCCTGGTCATTGATTATTTGTATGTGTGTGTGTGCATGCATGATGGACATATCTTTAAATTCCTTGCTACGTTAGTTGCTATAAGCCTTATATTTTTTACTCCAGTGCCATAGAATTCTGTAGGTGTTACTTATATCATAAATTTGTTTGTGTGTGTGTGGCTGAGTGAATATGAGATGATTTCCAGCTATAGGGTAAGAAAAGAAAAGAGTTTCCAACATAGCCCATGTTCCCATCAAAGCACAAATATTAGAGGAGTCCTGTCTTTAAGTGTAGAAATGGAACAGTACAATTTATTGATCCATGTTTTGGCATGCTTTATATGGGCTAAGGAGTAGATAAGGGTGTCAAATTTTAGGAATTGCATATGCATCTTTATTTGTGCATTTATCTTAAGCTACTGAATTGCAAGTTTTGAATTTAGCATGACTGTTGCCTCCCCAGTCAGGAACACATATGCTTGTACATGATTTTGGACACATGAAAGGTATGCAGACCTAAATCTACCTTTTAGGGCATATTGTGAGGCTACCCTGGTACCTAGGTATGTGAGACTGCCCCTCTTCATGTTGCACATTGGAGAGCACAATTCCAGAATGTTCTCATCTAATGCCTGGTGTGACTCCTTTTTGACACAGCATTCTTCTGTTGCAATAAATGCCAGTTCATTGGATGGATCTGGCTTATTGACAAAGTTAAGACTTAACCTGCCTGTGGATGAGAGGTTCCATGGGGTCTTGTTATCCATGGACATGGATGAAATCATGGCACCTAATGCTGAGAATAATGGTACTCAAAAATATTTTTCAACTTTGTTTTCATCTGAGCACAAGACCTGAGCTGCAGAGCCCCAGGGCAGAAAGGGTTCCCTATCCCACAATTGTCTGAGAGGTGGTGGAAAAGCTTAACAAAAAAGGTCATTGTAGCTATTAGATTTGCCTGTCCAGTTCATGATAATATCCTATACACAGAAGCATATTTATAAATATATGTTTGAGGCTGCAGGGTCCATTTCGGCTCTGCCTACCCCATAGTGTGCACACATTAGGAATTTGTCTGCAATTTATGGAGAGAGATACGCCTGAGATGGTCCGACTGATGTTTATTTTCCTGCTCCTGCAGCTTCCCCTGTCTTTGCGGAGTTTAGCCGATCCCACCTCCTTCTACAGAATGAAACCCAGTGTATATAAAGAAGGAGATTTGATTATTGGTGGGTATTCCCCCCTTTATACATTTCTAACAAACAACGGGATCTGGAAGCCTAGCAAGGATGTCTATTTCCAGCAGAAAGTGCCTTTTTCATTGATTTTCTGACTAATTATTATGATGAATGCTGCCTAGACAATTTGCAGATAGCTAGATCAGCATAATCCACATCACTTGACCTTTTGTGACTTTAGGCTTAGAATCCATTATATATGAGAGATTCAAAATAAGCTTGCAATATTGACCTCCAGTCATAATTAAAATATGCTTTTGCGGGTGTAATGATTTTTCACATACCTCAGTCTCACTTGAGAGCCAAAGAAGGGCAACAGTGTGATTAGAAATTTACTGAGTATAAGATTCAGTTAAATTATCAAGTTGCAAACATGGTAGTATTGCATTAACACTAAAAATACAATATTTGACATAGGGTTGGTGTGGATAGATTGGAGTCCAACATGAGGTTTAGGGCAGTAGGGGATGTGAATGTATGCTCCATCTACTATGTCACCACCCATTTCCCCCATTTCCCAGCCCTAGCTCTCCTCACGTCACCTTACTGGGAAGAGATTTGCTCATGGATGCATTACAGGCTTTTCTCAATCCAGCTAGTGACCCCTTATAAGTTATTGCACTGTAATGTATGTTCAGTGTGCCCACCTTCTGTAGTCCACTTGTGCTTCCATGCACCAGGGTCAGTGCTGGGTGGTCTTCACAGCTTGGGGTGAGAAAACAGTGAGGTAAGAAAAACTCTCCAGAAATCATGTGTAGATTAAACACATATAACCACTTATTGGCAGGAACTTTTCTCCCGGCTAGAACCCATCATGGTTCCCAGTGTTCTCTCAAATCTTAGAATATATTTGGTAGATTGAGTCTGTTAATAAAGACTTTTTTATCAGAAGGATCCTGGCAGGCACATCTGAGTGGGAGCAACAGCAAGTGTTTGAATTTGGAAAGGGTTAGGGAGTGCCTATTTCCTACCAAGAAAGCCTGTGGGGAAGGGGAGGAGCAACTGAGCCAGGGATTAGGTATCACAACTGTCCAGAGAAGGAAAATGGATCAGAAGTTTACAGGTATTTCCTGGAGTAAGGGCAGCTAGGAAAGAATGAACAGTGCAGTGGCATCTGTAAATTACATCAAGATCAGTCCAACTGCAACTGTTAGAGATTTAAATCTTTATTGACCCCAGGTCAATTTGTTTGTCCTCCAAAATCTATGTATGCATCCCACATTCCCATTCCCCAAGTCAGTAAAGGTATTGCCACCCAAATAACCTTAGAGTCACCCTTGATTCTTCTCTTTCCTTCACTGCCAAATCCACTTAATCTGCATATCTCCTCCAACTTCCCTCCAAAATACAATTCCAACTTCATTGCCACCTTTAATTTCTGGCATCTACAGATTGACAATCCCTTATCTGAAATGATTGCAGGAAGATTTGTTTTGAAATTATGGCTTTTCAAAACTAATCACACAATTTCATCATATTGTCTGGGTTAATAATGTCATTGTCACAAATGTCCTTAAGTTTATATGTATTTAGTATTATTCCAGCACTTTTCCCAGTGCTCAAGGAATGCACAAGTGCATCACTACTAATGTTCAGGACATTCAATATTGACTTTCTCTAACTTACATTTCTTCATAAAAATTGTGCATAAATATGAAGTCTGATATCATCGAATTTGTGACATCAAGGCTTTCAAACTTTTCATGAATAGATTCATTTCTCCTCCTCCTTCATTCATTAATGGACTACCCTTGGATCATGAAACATATTCATCAATAATCCATGGAACCCTTGTAAAAATTTGTTTCTTTGTTTATAAATATAGTAAATAACTGATAATCCAACACAAAGCCTAGGAATTAAGCAGTATTTTATGGTTCTGTTTTCCTCTCCACTGCCATTCTACCCCCTGGCCTTCTACAATCCAAAGCAACACTTATTTGAAATCCCATGTGTATCTGCTACTTACATCTATAATCCTGAAAATTATATTATTTATTTTTTATTTGATAAAAGGTATCATAGTACTTGTAATCTTTGGGGACATAATTTCTTTTCACTTAATATATTGTTGCATCATCCATAGTATTGTATATTGAGGATTTCATTCATTTTGGCTGCCAACTAACATTTCAGTACGTAAATATACATATTAATAGTTCATTCATACTTTTGATAGTCATTTGGATTCTGTCAAACTTTTGCTATTGTGAATGGTGCTATTATAAGCATTATTAAATATATCTCCAGTTATAGAAATTTACATGCAAAATTTGCTATTGAATATATATCTTGGTGCAAAATTCCTTGATTTTGAAGCTTAAAAGGCAGTGTTAAGTGTAACAAATGTACCACACTAATGAAAGTTGTTGTTAATGGGGAAAAGAGTTGGAAGGGGAGGGAGTGGGGTACATGGGAATCTCATATATTTTTTATATAACATTTATGTAATCTAAACCTCCTTTAAGAATAAAAAAATAAAAATTATTTTTAGAAACGTAATGCTAAAATGTTTTTTAAAGTGATTGCGTCAATCTACATTCTTATTAGCACTTTATAAGTAATCCAGTGGATCCACATCTTTTCTAACATTTGATAATGATTTTTACCAATCCCATGTGCATAAAATGCTATTTCATTGTAGAATTGATTTGCATTTCACAGATTACTAACAAAGTTGTACATCTCTTCATTTCTTCACTTCTTCAAATTTGGGGCCATATGGATTTCCTATTCTGTGAAATGTCTGTTCATGTAATTTTCCATTTTTCTCTTGGGTACTTTTGCTTTTCTTATTGATTTGTAGATGTTCTTTTTCTTTCTTGTTCCTAATGCATGGGTTCTTAACCAGGGATCCAGGGACCCACAAGGGGTCTGTGGAAAGAATTCAAGGGGTCTGCGAGGTTGAATTGAAAAAAAAATCATCTTATTATCTTTATTTTCTCTGACCACCAAAGTTGAGTATCAAAAACTATCTGCCACTACATTCTGAGCAGGGGTCTATAGTTTTCACCTAACTGGCAAAATGGTCTGTGGAACAAAATGGTTAAGAACCCCTGTTAATCCTTTCTCAGTTGTGTGTACTCTGAAAACTTTCCCCAAGTTTGGAAGTTTTTTTTTCATTTTTCTCTATTGATTGTCTTTCTCTTGAGTCACATTTTCCTGTTTCTTTGCATATTGAGTAATTTTGGATTAATCCAGAGGAGTGCAGATGATATATTATGGAGTCTTCTAGATGCGTCCCAAGAGTATTGAACTTCTTTTCTTAAACCAGTTAACTTTGCTGAATTAAAACTGTAAACTCATTTTATCTGGCCTACAGTGAGTGGTTGTTCAGATTTCAATTTAGTTCATTTTTGCTTAGCTGACCTGTCTCCTGTGCATGTTAGCTCAGAGGTCAGTGAGAGATGGGGGGCAATGTTTAAACACAGTTTATACTCTTTTCTGGCACTCTTCTTCTGAGATTTTCTTCCCAGAATGCCATTTTCCAATGACTGTGTATTCCCACATTTCTGTTTTTTCACACCTTTAAGACTACAGGATTTCTTTTAAGTCATCCTATATGACACAGTTTTGACCCCATTTGGCAAAAAGGCAAAAAAATGCAAAACTTATGGAATGTTGTTCCTTTTTTCCAAGGATTTGGTTTCCTCCAGTGTCTACATGCTTTCAATTGCTCATTTATTTTGTCCAAGTTTTGTAGTTTTACTGTGCTGGAGTCTGGGCCTGATAGGCATTACTCCGTTAATTTAAAATGTTTAAATTTATAAACCTTTTATTTTGTCTTTAATGTTTTTTATGCCTTGCTTAGGAAATATTTCCCAATGTCAATGTCTAAAATATACATATTTTTTCTAAGTGTTTTAAAATTTTGTTATGAATAATTAAGTCCTTAATACATTGGTTGATTTTTTTTGGGGGGGTGTTGCTTGAACTGAGTTTGAGCCTAGGACTTCATATGTGGGAGGCCACTATTCAACCACTGAGCCACATGGACTCCTTTGAGTCTTTCATTTGCTTGTCTGTTCGTTTCTTATGTTTAGGAGGCACACGGAACCAAACCTGGGAACTCCATGTGGGAGGCAGGCACTCAACTGCTTGGGCCACCTCTCCTCACTTGTTTTTTTGATTCAGTATAAGGTAGCGATATTTCAATTTTTCCACATGGATTATGATTTTTTCCAGCTCCATTTATTGAACTGTCTTTCCTTTCATCAGTGATCTGTTTGGAAACCTTTGTTACATAGACATGTTTTGGGCTCTTTGATTCCAGTGGTCAATTTGTCTGTCTCTGCACTAACATCATCCTGTCTTAGTCACCATAGCTTCATTGTAATTTCTGATATTGGTAAGTCAATTCTTCTCCCTGCTCTTATTCAAAAGTTTATTGTCTATACTTGCCCTTTTACTCATCAAAATATATTTTAGAGTCCTCAAAGTATTCCTAAAAAGTTTTAAAATTTTTCTTATAGAGATCTTTTTTGTTGTTGTTATGTTTTTTCCTACTTAAGTCTCTAATAATGTTATAAATAGTATTAGATCATCAATTATGTTTTCTAGTTGTTTTCTTTTCTTCTAAAGAAATGCAACTAACTTTTTGTATATTAATATCATACTGCTTTTCTAGCTTTCTGTATTCTTTCTACAGTTGAATTATTTTGTGGAATGACTCTCACTTTGGGTGTGTGTGATGTTTCCTCATGATTACACTTTGTTATGCATTTTTTTGTAGGAGTACTACTGCTCTGATATATTGTCCTCAAAGGAGACACAGAATATTGATCTGTCCCATTAATGGTGATGTTAATTTTAATCACTTGATTAAAGTAGTGTATACCAGGTTTCACTATGGTAATATAAGTTAATATTTTTCCCATGTAATTCATATCTCATGGTCAGATATTTTGAGACCATACAAATGCTGTGTTTCTCATGAAACATTCACCACTTTCTTATCTGAATCATAATTGCTGTAATGGTTACCAAATGGGGGTTCTGTAATTCAAACATTTCTTCTACAATTATTTCTCTTGGAAGGAATGGTAGTTCTTTCTCCCACAGTTTTTAATAAGTTGCTATCCATTTATATAAAATTTGACTCAGATTGTGATTTTATTCAGAGGATGGTCATCTGTTACTTTGGGTGTTTGATGCTCAATATGACAAGGAGTGGCAAAGCAAGAAAACCTTAATGCCCACTTCTGTGTCTTTCTGTCATATCCACATCATTCTTGAAGCACTTGCTTACTTTATGGCACAAAATTTCTCCAGGCACAACTTGTCTTTCCCTGTTCCTGTCCTGGATTCAGCCAATTCTCCAAGAAGATTTTGTACCTTTCAGTGCAGAATGGTGTTTAGAAAGCAATAACTAGGTGTACTCATTGTTACTGGTGAACCACTGCTTCTTGGCCATCTCAAAAGAAAGAGCTGGGAAATATCTTTACACATTATCCATCCTCCATCCATCCATGCATATAACATGAGTTCACACCAGTACCTTCAATTACAGTCCTACACAGTGTGCATTTTAGAATTTCCAAACCCAGGATTTTGTAACTTCTTCCAGAAACCAAGAAAAAGTAACAAGCGCTATGTGATTAGCTTCTAAGGGTGAAATCTCAGACCTTGTAAATTTGATGAGTTTTTTTGATTAAGAAGAAATGCAGAGCTACATTGCTGGCCTTCCCAGCTAAAAACAAACTGTTTCTGGTGGTCCTTACTAACGTAAATAGAGATAAAAGCATTTGCCAGACCAATAGCTGCATACCAGGTACCAGGGATGTGTTGATTTGCACAAGTAATAATACCACATCTGGGACAGCAACTGCAATTGGAGTCACCACCCACTTAAGTTTATGATAATCTACTGCAATCATACAAGATCCATCTGTTTTCTGCACAAGACAAATAAGAGAGTAAAATAAAGATGTGGTAGGAATGCCTGAATCCATTAAATCCTTGATGGTGGCACTGATCTCTGCAATCCCTCCAGGAATCTGGTATTGCTTTTGATTTATTATTTTGCTAGTTAGGGGCAGTTCTAATGGCTTCCACTTGGCTTTTTCTACCATAGTAGCCCATATTCCACAATTCAAGATCCAGTGTCTGTATTCTGTCAGTTACTGAGCATGCCTATTCCAATTATGCATTCTGAAACTGGGGAAATAATGAGACAGACCTGAGCTAAAACTCCATCAATCACCTAACTTCTATAAGTTCCTATTCTGGCTGGTGTACCACATGCTGTTTTGGGTATCCTGGAATTAATGTTACTCCTAAGACATTGTGTAATAATTCCCAAATATATGATCATTTCCTTTTCCCCAATGCAAAGTTACCCTATAAAATGACATAGGTTTCCTTGGGGAAAGCTGGGAGGAAGATTAGTAGTATAAATTTTTGTCAGTGTAACAGGCTCTTTCCCCAAGAGGAACTGGCCTTCCCCTCATTCAAGAGACTCTGGGTCTGTAAACTATCTTAAGTCTGGGAATGGATTAAGGGGCCATGAATCTCGGTTCTGGAATTAAAGTTAGGGTTTTGTTCACTCAACATAGAACACTTCCGCTGATACAGATAAAGTAGGAAAATAGTAGAGTGCCCATCTATTTTACTGCTAGGTACACAATGATCTATTACCCAACTCCATAGCATTATATTACTTAGAGTCTTTTGATTGCTGCTTTGAGTCTCCCTTTCATTGTGGTAGCCATGCCCACCATGTCTTTGGTAATTAAGTGCTGCTACTTAATTCAGTTTCTGCCAGTTCAAGTTCCAATCATCCCCAAAGTGTTTCAGGATTCTAGTTTCATGACAGCAGTTCCCACAGTAATATCTGCCTATAGAGAAGAGCAACCAAAGAGCTTTACAGGGAAGATGAAATTAGTCTTACAAATTTATTCCTCACAGTCCTGGTTAAAGGTGTATCTTCTGGACATTCCTGGGGTAGGTGAGCAGGTCTAAAACTATGCATCCATTTTAGCATTCCAATATCTCTAAGACTTTGGATCCCCTCATCTAGAGTATACCAGGGTAAATCAGGCATCTCAAGCTCAGACATTCTAAGCTATCTTTTGGACCATGATTTAACCAGGCACCCAAACTGTTAGAAATTTTACAACCCCTTCTAGCCCCTCAAGCTACAGTATTGAATCCAGAATCTCTACCTAGTGGGACCATATCAATAAATTCTGCTTGATCAAATTTTATATTCCTTCCACTATTATCTCTTACCCTTAATATACATTCCCACATATATTCACCTGAGTTCTGTCTATATAATTTGGAAAACTCATGCATTTCTTTTAAAGTACAATGTACTTCTTCATTGGTCACACTTTTTACCTCGCCTTTAAGGGTTAGTGGTTTTAGTCTAATTATAGGTCTGGAAGAGAAGAGGGTAATGGGGTGGGTAAGGAGAAGGATTATAAATCTCTTGCGAGCTAATGAACTCAGGACATTTCTTTGCATATTTATTTGTTTATACAGGATTGATCTCTTCAGGCAGTGGGTGTATGGCAGACTCTTCAGGGCAGGGTGAAGGTCAGGTGATGGTTTCTTCAGGGCAGGGAGGAGGTAGAAACTCCTTGGGACAGTCAAGATTGTTCAGTGCAGGCTTGAATATGGCTGGTAACTGCCTCAGGGCAGGGAGGAGGTCCTTAATCCTTGGTGCAGCTGGAGGCTGGGTTATAGAAGCTTGACAATGTGTGGTCTCCACAGGATAGACCATTACAGATTTGTCTGGCAATGTCTCAGCAGAATTATGGGTTTCATTGAACTTACCAAAATCATTGTCAATCCATAGATCTCCATCCCAGTCTTTAAGGTTCCACTACTTTACAATCAATGCCTTCACTTGAACAGCCAACACCCTGCATGATTGAGATTTTAGTTTCTGTTGTAACTCTGCTACTTGTATAATGAGACTCTACATCTGAATTTCAGAGATCTCAAATCTGTGGCTGCATGAAACAAGATTTTCTTTCAGAGCACACATAGAAACTTTCCCATCATTCACGCAGTGCTTACATTGCAAATTTGAAGGCTTTACCTCATCTCTTTCTTTTATAACTGTACCCAGCACATTGTAGCTATTATCACCACAAAACACTGTTAAGGTATTAAACACTCTCACTCAGAATATTGTTTCTTATAAGAATGGAAGTAGTCATATTCAATGGTGATATTTACATATCTCTATTGCCAACGCATGCTATGGACTTTCAGTAGTCTCTTAATTATTAGAGGGCCATTGCCTTTGAATCTAATCAGGTATAGAGCCAATTGCAAAACTCCCAGAACCACATTCAGATTTCTCATTTTTAAGAGAAAATGAGCACTCTCAGCACCAAGCTATATAAGTCAGGGTTCTATAGGGAAACAGAACCTACAGGAAATATCTGTAAACAGTGTGAGATTTTATAAAATTCTCTCACATGCTCTGGGGATACGGATGGCCTAATTCTGCAGGGCAGGCTGCAAACCAGGGGCTTGGATGAAGGTCTTCGATGTGTTCCCAGGAGATGCTGGCTGTTTGAAGAACAAATGGGAATTCTTTCTTTGAATGCTTAAATAACTTCCCCTTTTATGGTTTTCAACTGATTGGATGTGAAGTCACTTATTGCTGACAGCAATCTACTTAGTTGATTGTAGATGTAACCAGCCATTCATGCAATCAACTCACTGATGATTAAAGTCTATGAAATGCACTTGTATTACAATTAGCCCAGTGCTTGCTTGATCAGAAAACTGGGCACCATTACTTGGACAAGATGACACATTAGCTTAATCATCACACAAGGGACCCTCAATAATTCTAAATGATGATCTCTCTTCAGAAACTATAGAGGCAAGAAGACAGTGGTATGATGTATTTAAGGCACTGAAATAGAAAAACTGCCAGCAATGAATTATTTATCTGGCAAAACTGCCCTTCAGGAATGATGGTGAAAGGAGGAAGAGCAAAATGGCAGCAGCGTAAAGAGCTCCAAGTGTCACCTTGTCCTACAGTGCCATTAGTAATTATCCAGAGCTATCAAATTCACCTGTTTTGGGGGGCCAGGAGGCAAGAAGAGCATTTTGAAACACCCTTGGTACAATGGAAGGGGAATGTCCTCCTGCAGTGAAGATTTACTGGTAGAGCACTCCATGCTGCTGGTGTTGCAAGCCCTCAGGACTTATTCTCTAGCTGGAGTTCAAAGTACCAAATCCAAAAAATGAAGGAGGAAGAGATGGTTGGGAATTGACTTCAGCCACTGATTCTTAAATTGGGTTGATTATAGTCCAATACTAATAACAGCTAAAGTTTAAACCAGTCCAAGTTGTAAAGAGGACAGTAGCCTCCATTTTAACACCACTGCCAGCATGAGGGGAAGTGGGGCTGATGGAAAATCACAGCGATGGTAAGGACCAACATCTTCTCCTCTAGGTCAGATTGCAGCACTAGCTAAGGCTTCATCAGGGAGGAAGGTGGGGAGACATGCACCAGTCTCCCCAGGCAACTGTAGCAGCTTTTGGCCTATACTGACTAGACTGTTGGGCACCTGTGACTCCATCTTCATCTCCTAATAAGATAGGAGGAGGATGGTGCTTCCCCAGCCTTTCTGAGCAACTGCAGGCACATTAAGCATACACAGACCAGATTGTTGTAACTCCTATGGTTACACCCCACCAATGACAATGCAGAAGGTACAGTGCTCACTCAGGCTCTCCAGGAATTTGCAGCCCCTTTTGGTAAGCTTGGACTAGACTGTTAAACAATCTTTCAGTCCATCCTTGCCCCTGACAGGGAAGGAAGAGGGATAGTGCACCCTCAGCATCTCCAAGCAACTACAGTTGATTTGGCCCACACAGATTAGATTGTTAGCCACAAATGTGGACATATCCATACCCCTAATAGGATAGGATGGTGCAGTGTTTCCTCAGCCACTCTGGGCAACTGTAGGCACTTTTAAAGGAGGGTGGTCCATTGATGAACTCTTAATACTGATGACTGTACTTATGAACTGTCTATTGAAATTGAAACTTAGCCTAGTATTATAATGTGTCTAAGAGTTACTTCCTGAGAATCTCCTTGTTGCTCAAATGTGGCCTCTAAGCCAAATCAGCATATAAATGCATTACATTCTCCCAGGCATAAGACATGACTCCCAGGGATGAGCCTATGACATCAAGGGATTACTACCAAGCACCATCTAGCAATACAACTGGAAAAAGACCTTGACAAAAAGGGGAAAAGGTAAAGAAAAATGTGATTATAATGTTAGGAGACTTCAAAGTGAGTTGGGAGAGAATTCCAGAGGTTGCACTCATGCATGTCTCAGCAAGACCTCATGGACTGCCAAAGTAAATATTGCCTCAAATAGTGGGGCTTGTGAGGGCTCTGGAAACATCCATACACTACAGTGTATATCAAAAGGGTAGATAGCTCAGTAATTTGAAGCCTTGCCAGTGGGCCCTACTTTGGAATTTATGGTCCCCAAATATGACAGAATAGGAATTAGTTTTGGTTTCCCTAAATATGACTCTTCAGTCTTTCTATTTGAACCTATAATTAGTACTAGGGTTGATAGGTGTATGTCCTAGAGACTAAAATCTTTGGGATCTCCAGCTGGGTCCTGAATCCCAATGTAGTTGTAAAACCTACTCACCAGTTCATTGGTTTCACCCAGGACAACTAAAATGCAGGCCGCTTCTCATTTAGAGGTAAAGTGGGCATCACCATGCCAGAATCCTCAGAATTTAAGAATGAACTATGGACTAAAGTAGACTTACCGGTATTCTACTATAGACGTATTGTGATTCTAGCAATGGAAGAAATGATATCATTGATGTGGAGACAGTGACCATTAGAGGTCCTGAGGGCATGGAAAGGTGAAAATATGAAATATCAGGGCATTTTAAGGACTTTGGAATTGTACTGAATGACATTACAATGACAGATACAGGTCATTACATATCTTTCCATAACTTACAAAATTGTGTGGCACAGAGTGTAAACTACAATGCAAATTTTAATACATGCTTAGTGGCAATCCTCCAAAATGTTTTCATCAATTGTGACAAAAGTACCACACTAATGAAGGATGTTGTTAATGTGGGAAAATGTGGGAGGGGTAGGAAGCAGGGCATATGGGAATCCCTATATTTTTATGAACAATTATGTACTCTAAATATCTTTTTCAAAATAAAAATATGTCTATAAAAAAAGAAATAACATTTTTCCCACTCATTTATTGTAAGACACACAGATAGGGTTCTGTGATGGTTACCTTCTTGTGTCAATTTGAACAGACTATGGTTTCCAGATTTTCAGTCAAGCCAGCACCTGGCCTGATTGTTATGGTGAGGTTATTTCATGGACTTCAATCATCCGTATATGATTGCATCTATGGTTGGTTACATCTGCAGTCAACTGTGGAGATTGCCTTCAACAATGAAAGAAGACTCATTCAATCAATTGGAAGGTTTAAAAGGAGGACTGATGATTTCAGTAGTCAAAAGAGAGAATTCTTATCTCTACATCAGCCATCCATTCAATTGAGTGTCAAATGTTATCTCATTGTGGTTTTGATATAGACTTCCCTAATGGCTAATGAAGTTTATTATCTTCTTTACGTTCTTAGGGGACATTTGTATATCTTCTTTGGAGAAATTTTATTCAAGTATTCTGTCCATTTTAAAAATTGGATTGTTTTTTTTGTTGTTGTTGTTGTTGCTAGATTGTAAGAGTTAGTTATGTATTCTGTATATTAAACATTTATCAGACAAATCTTTCCAATTATTTTCTACCATTATGTTGTTTGTCTTTTTTACTTCCTTGATAAAGTCTTGGATGTATGCAAGTTTTAATAATGATGAAGACCATTTATCTATTTTTCTTCTTTTGCTTATGCTTTTGGTAAGAAACCATGTCCTAACAAAAGACTCTGAAGACATTTCCTTATGTTTTAATCTGAGAATTCTATACTTTTAGTTCTTGTATTTAGGACTTTGAACCATTAGTTGGTAATTTTTGTTTTTGGTGTTAAGTATGGAATCATCTTCATTCTTGTGCACGTGGATATCCAAATTGACCCAGAATAAATGTAGCAGAGATTAGTTTTTCCCCAGTGACTGGTCTTGGCAGGCTTGTGAAAAAAGCCCTTTGCCGGATGGTGACATCATGAACTTGGCAATATAAGACATCCCCTGAAAAACCCTCCCCAGAGATTTAGTGTATAAAAGGATACAATCCCACTTGATTAGACTGGAGGATGATAGAGACTAGAGAAGGAATCCACAAATGCTGAATTGAATGAAAAGAAAAATATCAGATAGGAAATTTCCATTCCAGACTGGTAGTCCCATTATCCTCCCACTTACTTAGTCCTGTGCAGTTTGGGAGTCACTCAGAAGCAGTAACCCAAGTCCTTTCCACTGCAGAAAGAGACTATAGAGCCACTTACAGCAGCAAATTAGAACTTCATGCATAGACAGGCACAAAGAGCCATGTCTGCAGAGAACCATTGCAAAATACAAGTCACCGAAGAATGTTGCATACAAAAGGGCCTCAAGGGAGAAAAAAAGAAAAAATAAAGATATCCTGTGATAGAACTGCTGGCAAGAACGGTTGAGTCCTCATTAAATCTAGTCTCTGTTCATAGGGCCACCTAAACCCAAAATGAACTTTTCTAGAGTGAGAAAACTTTCTAGATTGACCCCATCTGGCTATCCAGAGAGAGATATCCTAATAGAAAAGAAACTATAGCTATAAAAATAACACAGCAAAAAAAGGGGTATTAAATTGAACTGATGTATGATAGTATAGATGTCAGAACTGAAAAGTGTAAGAAAAAGCAGTCAGTGAGTGAAAGAGAATCTAAAGAAATCATCAGAAGTGGGGAGGAAATTCTGAAAACAAACACACAAAAAGCAGAACAGATCAAGATTCCGCTAGGAAGAACAGAGGAAAAGAAAGGTTCTCCTGCAGGTGAAAAATTTCCACAAAATGAGAAATCTTAATAATAGCCATGAATATTGTGGGAAGATGGTAATGAACTAACATGCAGAGATAAATGTTCTCACAAAAACAACAGAAGAATAGCCAAAATCTGTCCAAGCGACCTGTTTTGGGGGTCAGCAGACCAGGACTGTCCTACAAAACTCTCAGGAGGGTGAGCGACAGAGAAATGAAGAAGCTGAAACAACAAACATGAGTTACCAAGCCCCCACAGTGGCAGGAAAGGGCTCCCTTCCCCTACCCCCAAGATATTAAGGTGGAGTGAAACCCTGGCTCACTATAACCAATTGACAAGGAAACATACATTTTCATTCTTGTCACTTGTTTCAAGGGAAAAGTATTGGGGAGACAGCTGTCTCATCAGAAATCCAGGAGATGAGAATAAAGATGTATGATGTACTTAAGGTACTGAAAGAGAAAAACTGCCCACCAAAAACTTCTTTATCTGGCAAAACTGTCCTTCAAAAATGAAGGTGAGTTCAAAGTCTTTACAGAAAAACAAAATCTGATAGAATATGTTACCAAAAGACAAGAATTACAAGAGATACTAAAAGGAGAGCTACAGCCTGAATGGGGGAAAAAAAGGTGAGAGATTTGTAGAATAGCTTAGAAAAGAAGATTATTAGGAAGGAAAAATTAAAGGGTAAAAAGACAGACAATAGGACAATATAACAACAGAGAACCAAAGGAGAAAAAGGATGAAATATGTAATGTTTTTACACTAATAACATTGAGTCTTAATGGATTGAGCTCTCAAATCAAAAGACACTGACTGATTGAATGGATAAAAAATATGAGCCATCTATATGTTGTCTACAAGAGGCCCACATCAGACATAAGGACACAACAAGGTTAAAAGTGAAGGGTTGGAAAAAATATTCTGTGCAGATAATAATCAAGAAAGAGCTGGAGTAGTGATACTAATATCAGACACAATAGATTCAAAAGTAAAACTGCTGTAAAGAATGAGGAAAGTCATCACATATTAATAAAAGAGGCCATTCACCAAGAGGAAATAACTATACTAAATATTTATGTACCAAATCTGAGTGCCCCAAGACACATGAGGCACACACTGGCATATCTGAAGAGAGAAATAGATGTCACTATTCTCCATAATATTTGGAGCATTTAATACACCACTTTCAGTGTTGGATAGAACACCTGGACAGAGAATAAATAAAGAAACAGAGAACTTGAATATGATAACAGACATGACATAACAGATATCTATCGAGCATTGCACTCAAAAACAGCAGGATAAACTTTCTTTTTAAGTGCTCATGGATCCTTCTCCAACATAGATCATATTTTGGGTCACAAGACAAGTCTCAATAAATTTTAAAAGAATGAAATTATACAAAACACTGCCTCTGATCATAATGGAATGATCTGGAAATCATTAATTGATGGGAAAAGGGAAACTTTATAAATATATGTAGATTAAGCAACAGTCAGTGGGTCAAAGAAGAAATTGCAAGAGAATTCAGCAAATATCTTGAGATGAAGGAAAATGAGCACACAACATATCAAACTTTATGGGACACTACAAAGGCAGTGCTGAGAGGAAAATTGATGACCCTCAATGCCTAGCAAATGTGAGGAATAATTAATAGTTTAAAAGTTAACCACACAATTCTAGAGGAGCCCACACCAAATCTCAGTGTGTATTTCCATCTTTTTCTCCCATTTCTCAGGAAGCTCTGTTCCTTTCCCTCATTTCCCTATAAATTTTTACTTGCCTAACCAAAAGAAGAAAAAGAAGAAGAAGGATGAGGAGAAGGAGAATACAGAGAAGAAGAAAAAGAAGAGGAAGGTGAAGGTGAAGGAGAAGAAGAAGAAGAAGAAGGAGAAGGAGAAGGAGAAGGAGAAGGAGAAGGAGAAGGAGAAGGAGAAGGAGAAATGAAGGAGAAGAAGAAAGAGCTAAAAATTGAATATTTAACTGCACACCTGAGGAACTAGAAAAAGAACAGCTAACTAATCCCAAACCAAGATAAAGGAAAGAAATATTGAAGATCAGAGCAGAAATAAATGAAATCAAGAACAACAACAACAACAACAAAAAAACACAATAGAGATAATCAATAATATCAGAAGTTGGTTTTTTGAGAAGATCAATAAAATCGACAAACCCTTAGCTAGACTGACAGAAAAAGAGAGAAAATGCAAATAAATAAAATTAGATATGTGAGGGGGGACATTACCACTGACTACACAGTAATAAGAGTTCATAAGAGGAAATTATGAACAACTGTGGTTAAATGGTTAAAACCTGACAGCTTTCTCACTGAGATCAGAATCAAAACAAGGATGTGAACTGTCACCATTGTTTTTCAATATTGTGCTAGAGGTTATAGCTAGAGCATTTAGGCTAGATAAAGAAATAAAATGTACCGACATAGGAAAGGAAAAAGTAAAACCTTGACTATTTGCTGACGATATGGTTCTCTATCTAGACTCTCCTGAAGAATCCACAGCAAAGCTACTTGAATCAATAGACAAGTTCAGCAAAGTGGTGGGATACAAGATTAATACAGAAAAATCAAGTATTTCTATATACTACTGAAGTGCAAACTGAGGAAGGAATCAGAAAAAAATTCCGTTTATAACAGTAACTAAAACAATCAATTATTTAGGAATAAACTTAACCAATGACATAAAGAGCCTGTAATGAGAAAACTACAAAACATTGCTAAAAGTAACCGAAGAAGACTTAAATAAACGAAGGACATTCCGTGTACATGGATTGGAAGACTAAATATCATTAAGATGTCAATTCTACCAAACTGTTGTACAGAATGAATGCAATCCCAATAAAAATTTCAAATTTCAACAGCTTTTTTTCAGAAGGGGAAAAATCATTTATCAAATTTATTTGGAATGGTAAGGGGCCCTGAATAGCCAAAAAGATAATAAAAATAGGAAAACAAAATTGGAGGATTCTCACTTCCTGACTTTAAATTATATTACTTAGCTAAATTGGTAAAACAAAGCAAAACAATACAAAAACAAAAACAACAAAAAACCCAGCATGGTACTGGCATTAAGACAAACAGATTGACCAATGGAGCCAAATTGAGAACTCAGAAATAGACCCTCATGTCTACAGTCAAGCAATTTTTGAATAGGCTGTCAAGCCTTCCCAACTGGGCCAGAACAGTCTATTCAAAAAAAAACAAATGGTGCTGGTAGAACTGGATAGCTGTATCCAAAAGAAAGAAAAATGACCCCTAACTCACACCTTATATAAAAATCAACTCAAAATGGATAAGTACCTAAATATAATAGCGACAACCATAAAACTCCTAGAGGAAAATATCTTCAAGATCTGTGGTATGCAGTAGTTTCTTAAATTTATACCCGAAGCATGAGCAAGAAAAGAAAAAAATAGATAAACATCACCACCTCAAAGTTAAGCACTTTGCACGTCAAAGGGCTTTGTCAAAAGGGTGAAAAGGCAGCGAACTCAATGGGAGAAAATATTTGGCAATCACATATCCAATAAGAGTTTAATATCTATGATATTCAAAGAGATCATATAACTCTAAAATAAAAAGACAAACTACCCTATTTAAAAAATGTGCAAAACACTTGAAAAGACAATTGTCCAAAGAAGAAATTCAAATGGTGAAGAACCATATGAAAAAGTGTTCCACATCATCTGTGTTTATGGAAATGGAAATCAAAACTGCAAAGAGATATAACTTCACACCTATTACACTGGCCACTATTTTAAAGTTGGAAAACTATTAATGTTGGAGAGGATGTGGAGAGATAGGAATTATTATTCAATTTTGATGGGAATGTAGAATGGTACAGCCCCTGTGGAGGACTGTTTGTCAGCTCCTAAGGAAGTTGAATATAGACTATCCATGTAACCCAAGGATACCATTACTAGGTATATATCCAGAAGACCTGAGAGCAGAGATACAAACAGACATCTGAACACCAATGTTCATAGAAGCATTATTCATGATTGCTAAAAGTTGGAAACAGCCCAGGTGTCCATCAACTGGTGAATGGATAAACATATTGTGGTGTTTTATGCGCCACATAAATGGAATATTATGCAGCACTAATAAGAAATATAGTCGTGAAGCATATGATAATATGGATGAAACTGGAGGACATTATATTGAGTGACACAAGCCAGGCACAAAAGGATAAGTACTCTTATGAAGGGATTTTGTAATTATGAACTAAATATATTGTGTAAACTCATAGAGTTAATAATTAGAATATAGTTCACCAGAATGTAGAAAGAGTTTAGAGAATGGAGATCTAAGGTTAAACTGTGCAGGATGGGTAAAAATATTTATAAATCTTTGGGAATGAATAGAATTGGTTAAAGCATTTCATGGTGCTTGTAAGTAGTATTACTAGTGTATAGGTATGACAGTGATTGAAAGGGAAAGTATAAGGTCATGTGTATTATTAGAAGGAAAGGTAAAAACTGTAACATGGGTATCTATAAGATAGTAAAACCTCATATAAAACAGGAATAGGGGTGATAGTGCATCTATAAGACAGTTTTTAAAAATATATATGTACAAATACACTAGAGAGAAGGAAAAAGAATAGCAACTATGTACAGTAGGGGAAGCATAGACAGAATGAGAGGTGATGAGTATTGTTTGTTTTTTTGTTTATTTTTGTTTATTATTATTGGAACAATGAAAGATCTCTAAGAATAATTGAAATGATGAATGCATAAATATGTGAATACACTGAATACCATTGATTATACACTTTGCATTGACTTATGCTTTATTAATATGCATCAAAATTGATTTGTTAAAAAAAAATAGCACAAACTGCCCATGGGAAGATTCAAATGATAAGAGCTAAGAAAATCTGAACAGTTAATACTGGATTAATCTAAAGATCTAGAATGAGTTGGGCTAAGCATGAAAGAAGAGCCTAAACAAAAAGCCAGTAACAATAAAACCCTAGACAAGAGGGGAAGACAGACATTCCAAATTTACTCATCAACGTGATCTTAGACATCAGCGAAAATTTACAAGTCATACTAAGAAACAGGTATATATGGCTCAGTCAAGGGATACTATTAAAACTTCAGAAGAGAATCAGTAGTTGGAAGAACTAATCAAAATATTTCAAATGAATCAAATCAAGGAGATGAAGGGAAATATGGATAAAGGGCAAAAGGATATTAAGATGACAGTGTGTGAACATAAAGAAGAATTTGGAAGTATAAAAAATAATAGAACAGAAATTTTGGGGATGAATGACACAATAGTAGAGATTAAAAATACACTAGTTGCATACAAAAGAAGATTTGAACAGGCACAACAAAGAATCATGAACTAGAAAATTACAGCTCAATTGTCCTGTAAAGTTTGTCTACAACTATACAGGGCAATTGAAATCATACAGTCAGAAGAACAGATATAGAATAGAATAGAGAAAGTTCAAAAGTGCTTCAGATATTTGAGTGACAGTGTGATGCAGATAAACATATATGTTATATGTGTCCCATAAGGAGAAGAGAAGAGAAAAAGAGAAGAAAAAATATTTGAGGAAATAATGACTGGAGATTTCCCAACTCTTACAAGACATAAATATACATGTCCAAGTAGTTCAACATGCTCCAAAAAATATCAGAATAATCTTACTCCAAGACACATAATAATTGGAATATCAAATGCCAAAAATAGAGACTTATCAAAGCTGCAGGAGAAAAATAATTCATTATATATAAGGGTTCCTCAATAATATTAATTGCTGATTTCGCATCAGAAAGCACGGAGGCATGAAGGAAGTGGTATAATATATTTAAGGGACTGAAAGAAAAAAATGTCATCCAAAAATCTATTATCTGGTAAAACTGTCTTTCAAAAATGAGGGAGAAATATTCTCAGATAAACAGAAACTGAGATGGTTCATCAACAAATGACCTGCCATACAAAAATTACTGAAGGGACTCTTGCAGATAAAAGGAAAAGACAAGAGAGTTTGGCTTGGAGTAGTGTGAAGAAATGAAGATTATCAGTCAGGGTAATTAAAAGGGTAAATGCAAAACCCAGTAGAACTGTGTCCACAATATACAACTCTACTCCTTAATTCTTATAAGAATCATAAGACAATTGAGTAAGATAAAAGTATATTTTCTGATAATGGATATGCAAAATATAAAGTGTTAAAATGTAAAAAACATAAAGAGGAAAAAGAGAGGGATATGGAAACAGAGAACCTTATGGTATTGAAATTAAGTTGGTACCTTTTCAAATTAGTAAGGTATAAACATAGGCCGTGTAATATAAACCCTAGTGTAAACACAAAGAAAGTATTTAAAAAATATATAGAAACAGAAATGAGAAAGGGATCATTCAGATATATCACACAAGACCAACTATACTGAAAAGGAGTTTGCAATAGGGGATAGAATGTTGGGTATATGGGAGTCGCCTATATTCTGTATGAAATCTTACTGTGACCTAAAACTTCTTTGAAGACAATGAGAAAAAAAAGTTAAGACACTGGGGAAGAAATGGAAGAAAATATGACTGCCCATACAGGACAACTGTTATTACAGTGATGAAAAGAAAAATGTCAAAAAAAGAATTTATGTTATTATTTTATTTTTTACTGGTTTCCATTTTTTAATACCCCAATCTTTTTTACTTTATTCTAGTTTTAGTTTCTCTAAATTACTATGTATTTTAATTCTTATGTTTAAACCACTCATTATTATTTCATTTTCTGATTAATTGAATGTGGCAATATTCTTGGCTTCATTTTTGAAGAAGTTTTGGATCACAGGTTTACAGGTATGGCAGGGGATGATCAATGGGGTGGGGTGTTAGTGATGGGGGACACATGGGAGGAAGTTCACCTGGGCATACATATAAGGTGTATAAATATGTTCAAATGTTCTTGGAGCATTGTCACAGTAGGTGGAGATTCACACAACACCTGAACGATTACTGAATTCCCATCCTGGGGAGCTCTGTCTCATTCTCTAATGGAAAATCAACAGTCTCCCATGTTCAG
Source organism: Cabassous unicinctus (assembly GCA_029593785.1). NCBI lineage: Eukaryota > Metazoa > Chordata > Mammalia > Cingulata > Chlamyphoridae > Cabassous > Cabassous unicinctus. Next base: position 21,916 of record JAQZBX010014373.1, read on the forward strand.
AAGCCATGACTAGTGAAAAAGGATGGTCCATTGATGAGCCCTTGATGTTGATGACTTTGCTTACAAACCTTTTCTCTTGAATTTGCAACTTGGTTTTGTGTTGGAGATTGCCTAAGGGTTGCCTCCTGAGAGCTTCCTTGTTGGACAAATGTGGCCTCTCTCTAAACCAAACTCACGTTAAAATGTATTACCTTCCCCCAGCATGGGACATGACTCCCAAGGATTAGCCTCCCTGGCACCGAGAGATTACTACCAAGAACTGGCTGGTGATACAACTGGAAAAAGACCTTGAATAAAAGGGGGAAAATGTAAAGACAAATGAGTGTATATGGCTAAGAGACTTCAAAGTGAGTTAGGAGGTCATCCGAGAGGTAACACTTATACATGCCTCACCAGGATCTCATAGATTGCCAAGGTAGAGAATACGCCAAATATTGGGGATCCTGAGGGCTCTGGAGACACCCAGGACTTACCGTCATGACATATAGCTGTGGAGTCTGGTGCCTTGCCATTGGCCCTATTTTGGAGTTTGCTCCAGAGTGTGAAAGAATTGGCCTCAGATCTGACTTCTCTACACATGCCTCTTCTTTCCCTTTTATTTGAACCTATAGTTGGTGCTGGAGTTGATTGGTGTACCTCTAAGAGACTTTAATCTCTCAGCTGTACATGTGCCAGCTGGGCCCTGAAATTCAATGGAGTTGCAATACCTACTCTCCAATTCATTGGACTCACCCAGGACAACTAACAAGGAGATGATGATGGACAATGACTATCTCAAGGAACCGAGAGAATCTACAACTGCAAGCAAGAGAGTTCCATCCATCTTCCCCATGAGATCAAAGCCTCCTCTCAATTAGAGGTGGAGTGGGCAACACCATCCCATAATCCTCAGGATTGGGGAAAGAGCTATGGACTAAAATAGTCTTGTTGGTATTCTACTATAGACTTATAATGATTTTAGAAATGGAAGAAACTATATCTTTCATGTGGAGGCAGTGGTCTTTAGAGGTTCTGAAAGCAGGGACAAGGAAATATAGGTGAACAGAGGGGACATTTTGGGGACTTGGGAATTTTCCTGAATGATGTTACAATGGCAAATACGGGCCATTACATGTTTTGCCATAACCTACAAAATTGTGTGGGAGAAAGTATAAACTACAATGTAAACTATAATCCATGCTTAGTGGCAATGCTCTAAAATATTTTCATCAATTTTAATGAATGTACCACACTAATGAAAGATGTTGTTAATATGGAAAAATATGGGAAGTGTAGGAAGCAGGGTATATGGGAATCTCATATTTTTATGTAACGTTTATGTGATGTAAATACCATTTAAAAAAATTAATATAGAAAATATAATAAATAAATATATGTTATTAGTTAAGATGTGCCCAAATTGAAAGGACTGAAGAACTTCTAAATAAAGGAAACCAGACCCAGATAAAAGGAGCATGGAGAGCAGCCAGAAGCTGGAAGTCAAGGAGCAACATCGCCATTTGCATTGCCATGTGACAGAAAAGCCAAGGATACACAAATATTGCCCAAAAGCCAGAAAATACTGACGCTGGGAGAAGGCAAATTTTGTATCCTCTGACACTTTAAGGCAATAAAATCCTGTTGTTAAGCCAAAACAAAACAGAACAAAATATCCATGGATCAATGCAGCCAACATTGAAAAGAAGAGACATTTTCATCCGTAGGAAGAAGGAAGGTGTGGTGGATGGGAGAAAAAGGTTTTTCTTCAGTGAATTTGGCCAACAGAGCCAAACTTGCATCTCAGCTCTGGCCACACCAGAATCACAGGCAAATGGAGTTTGAAAGAAACAAGAGTGGAAAGATTCATTGACATGCCCCATCTGTTGTCTGGGCAGGAAACTGCAAGGAGAAATATTCTTTTAGGTGTCTCTTGTCCCAGTGCCCTTAAAGTGGATTTGCACCCCATTAGTAGGCCCCTGGACCTATTTTGAAAACTTAAGCTGGGTAATTTTAAAGCCTTAGAATAAGTTGAAAGATAAATCAAAGAAGAGTCATGAATAAAAGCCCTAGGAAAGGGAAAGCAATTGATTACCAGAACAAATTCACCATTTTCTGATGCATAGACATCAACAAAAAATTACTAGTCATACTAGGAAACAGGAAGATACAGCCCAAAGGAACAAACCAAAAATCCTGATGAGATACAGGATTTAAGACAATTAATCAATGATAATCACACAAATTTCCAAAGTCAATATAAAGAGTTGAAGAAAAGTATGATTAAAGAGATAAAGGATATTAAGAAGACAACAGTTTAGTATAGCGAAAAATTTGAAAGCATGAAAACAAAAGAAGAGAGCTTATGGGAATGGATGACACAATGGATGAGAGTAAAATATCATTAAAGGCATATAACAGCAGATTGATGCAGAAAAACCTTTTGACAAAATGCAGCATCCTTTCTTGATATAAACACTCCAAAAGATAGGAATAGAAGGATTCTTTCTCATAATGGAAAAGTGCATATATGAAAAACCCACAATTAACATTGTACTCAATGGTGAATGATATAAAATTTTGCTGCTGAGATTGGGAACAAGACAAGAATGCCCACTGTCATAACCATTATTCAACATTATGCTAAAAGTTCTAGCCAGAGCAATTAGACAAGAAGAAGTAAAAGGTACCCAAATAAGAAAGGAAGAGGTAAAACTTTGCTATTCGCTGATGATATGATCCTATACCTAGAAAATTCCTAAATTCCACAACAAAGCTACTTATAAAGAAGTTCAGCAATGTGGCAAGATATGAGATTAACGTGAAAAAATCAGTAGTGTTTCTATACACTACTGGTGAGCAATCTAAGGAGGAAGTCAGAAAAACAATTCTATTTATCATAGTGACTAAAAGAATCAAATATTTAGAAATAAACTTAACCAAGGTGTGAAGGACCTACATTCAGAAAACTAGAACACATTGGTAAAAGAAGCCAAAGACCTAAATAAATGAAATGACATTCCATGTTCATTGATTGGAAGACTAAATAATGTTAAGATGTGTATTAGTCATTCAGAGGGGTGCTGATGCAAAATACCAGAAATCTGTTGGCTTTTAGAAAATGTATTTATTTGGGGTAGAAACATACAGTTACCAGTCCATAAAGCATAAGTTACTTTGCTCACCAAAGCCTATTGCCATGTGTTTGGGCAAGTTGGCTGCTGACGTCTGCCAAGAGTTCAGGCTCCTTGGGTTCCTCTCTTCCTGGGGCTCAATTTCTCTCTGGGCTCAGCTACTGTACTCTCTCCACAAGGCCAGCTGTAGACTATTAGGTGAACAGCTCTCTCTCTCTCTCCCTGGAGCTCCTGCCATGTCTAAGGAGCCATCTCTCTTCCTCTGTGTTCTTCTTCTATGTGTTCACTTCCTGGGATCCAGCTCAAAACTCAGCATCAATACTTCAACTCCTCTGCTCTGCCATGTAGTTTTATCTGGGAGTCCCCTCCCACCAAGTGTTTGGGGAATCAATGTACTACTGACATGGCCCAATCAAAGTCCTACTCATAATTTAATCACACCCAGGTACAGAGCAATTTACAAACATAATCCAATATTTATTTTTGGAATTCATAAACAATGCCAAACTGCCACAGACATCAGTTCTACCCAAACTGATTTACAGATTCAATGCAATCCCAATGAAAATCTCTACAGCCATTTTTGCAGAAAAGAAAAAGCCAATTATCAAATTTATTTGTAAAGGTAAGGTGACCTGAATAGCCAAAAATATCTTAAATAAGAAGAGCAACATTGTTTGGCTTTACCTCCCTGACAATGAAGCATATTATAATGCATAGCTACAGTGGTAAAAAAAAAAAATCATGATGCTATCATAAGGATAGACATCTTGACCAATGAAATGGAATTGAGAACACTGATGTAGACCTTCACATCTACAGTCAAGTGATTTTTGATAAGGCTATCAAGCCCACCAGGCTGTACCATAACAATCTATTCAACAAGTGGTGCTGGGAGAATGGATAACCATATCCAAAAGAAAGAAGGAGGACCACTACCTCACTCCTTATGCAAAAATTAACTCAAAATGGAGCAAGGACCTAAATATAAAAGCTAGAACCATAAATTCTACTTGAAAGTAGTTTCAAAGAAAAAACAATAAAAGAAAAAATAGATAAATCAGGCCTCCTCAAAATTAAATGCTTTTGTTCTTCAAAAACACATTGTCAAGAAAGAAAAAAGGCAGTCTACTCAACGGGAGAAAATATTTAGAAACCATATATCCAATAAAGGTTTGATACTGATGTTATATAAAGAGGTCATACAACTAAATGATAAAAATCTAGCGGCTCAATTAAAAAAATGGGCAAAAGACTTAAATACACTTTTCTAAAGAGGAAATATTAATGGCCAAAAAGCACATGAAGAAAAATGTTCAACATCAGTAGCTATAGGGAAATGCACATCAAAACTAAAGTGAAATGTCATTTCACACTTTATAGAATGGGCATTATGAAAAAAAAGAAAACCAGAAAACTGCAAGTGCTGGAGAGGATGAGGAGAAATAGGAACACTCACTAACTCTTGGTGGGAATGTGGAATTGTGCAGCCTCTGTGAAAGACAGTTTGGGAGTACCTCAAGAAGCTGAATATAGAATTTAGGAATATGGTGATACATTGGAAAATTAAAAATAATATAAATTATGAATGAGAGTCAACAGTAATATTATAATATTTTTTGCAGCAATGGCAAAGAAGATATATCAGTTGTAAGGGACAAAAATAGGCAGGTATTAGGGGTATAGTATTTTTCATTTTGAAGTAATGAAAATGTCCTAAAATTGACTGAGGTGATGACAGCACAATTCTGTGATGAAAATGAGCATCAATGAGTGTACATTTTGAATGGGTTGTAAAAAGCGTGGGACAGTATGACACAGGGAATCCTGTGGTGGAAGATGGACTATGGCCCACAGAACAAATATAAGAGCATTCTCTCAGGAACTATAAGAAATATATTATTTTAATACAAATTCAGGGTGTTAATAATTGGGTGGGTTGGGGGAGGATATGCCAAATGTAAGATATGGGCTATAGTTAGTAGTAATATTTTGACAATTCTCTTTCAGAGTTTATAACAAATGTTTCACAACAATGCAAGGTGTTGGTAATGAGGTGATGTATGGGAGCCCTGTATGATGATATGACTGTTTGTAAGTTCACAACTTTTACTATATACTTATTGTTTATGTCTGAGTGATATACTTCAATAAAATTTTATTTTAAAAAGCCAATTCTGTATTAGTCAGCCAAAGAGGTGCTGATGCAAAGTACCAGAACTCTGTTGGCTTTCATAAAGAGTGTTTTTTGGGGGGCAAGAACTTACAGTTACCAAGCCCTAAAGAGTCTAACTCAAGATAGCATAAGAGGTAATTTCTCACTCAAAGTCTGTTGCCATGTGTTGATGGAAGATGGCAGGTGATTTCTGTGAGAGTTTAACCTTCCTCCTTCTTCTTAGGGCTCCATGGTCCCAGCTTCTTCAGATCTCAGCTTTAAGCCGGCATAAGGCTCATCTTTCTCCCTGGGTCTCATGTTTTTCTGGGCTCAGCTGCTCTGTTCTCTCCACAGGGTCAGCTGTAGACTCTCAGTCTCATCTCTTTTCACAAGGTCATGTCTATGCAGGACTCTCTCTTCAAATAAAATCCCTAATCTTGATTTAAAAATGTGAAAGTGAAACCTCTGAACCTAATACAATCTAATACATCCAGAGGAAGAGATCACTTTACAAACACAATCCAATAACTATTTTTGAATTCATAAAAAATGTCAAACTGCTACACAACCCCTTTTTGGTACTTTGCATGGGCAGCCCTGTGCAAAGTAAGACACTCCCTATTGTTGACCCTTAGCATTGCTATAGTATCTTTTTTGCAATTGATGAAAAGGCATTAAAATTTTGCTTACTATAGTCAATAATTTACAATAGTTGTCTTTTATACATATATCTCCATATTATAACCTTGTAATAGTGACATACATTTGTTCTACTTCTTAGAACATTCTTTTGTTTGTAGATTGATCACAAATCTCATCCACCTCCAAATTCACTGTTATACTCTCCAAAGTTTATCCTCTAGTCTTTCTTCTATTTACATTTATGACCCTAAATTTCTCCTTTCAGACACAATCACATCTATAAATTAATATGGTTAATTGTACTCAATAAAATGTGTTAACATCATCTCTATCCATTTTCATACATTAACAGTCAACCATTTTAAAATTTCTACAAATATTATGCATCAGCTTCTCTTCTCAACCCTCCTGCTATCTCCTGATAACCTATACTCTAGATTTGAATTTTAGGAGTTTACTCATTAAAATTAGTTCATATTAGAGAGAACACACAATATTTGTCCTTTTGTGTCTGGCTTATTTCCCTTGGCATAATGTTGTCAAGTTTCATCCATGTTGTCATACATATCCCGACTTCATTTCTTCTTAGAACTGAATAGTATTCCATCATAGGTACATACCACATTTTGCTTGTCCATTTATTTTTTGATAGACACTTGGGTCATTTATATATTTTGGCAAATTTCTGTAATGCTGCTATGAACACCGCTGTGCAAATATCTGTTCACATCCGTCCTTTCAGTTCTTCTGAAATTCCCATGCCTGGCAAGGGAATTGTCATGTTGTAAGGAATTTCTATATTTAGCTTCCTCAGGAATTGTCAAATAATCTTCCACAGCACTTGCACTCCTCAACATTCCCACCAAGAGTGAAGGAGTGTTCCTATTTCTCCACATAATCTCCAACGTGCAGTTTTCTGTTTTTAAAAATAACACCCATTTTATAAAGTGTGAAATGATATCTTAGTGTAGTTATGATTTACATTTCCCTGATAGCTAGTGATGTTGAGCATGTTTTCATGTGCTTTTTATTCATTTTCCCTTTGGAAAAATGTCTGTTCATGTCTTTTGCCCATTTTTGAACTGCATTTCTTGTCTTTTTATCATTGAGTTGAATGATATCTTTATATATCCAGGAATTAAACCTTCATTGGATATTTCATTTCCAAATATTTTCTACCATTGAGCAGGCTGCCTTTTTACCTCCCTGACAAATTCATTTAAAACACAAGTGTGTTTAACTTTTAGGAGGTCACATTTGCCTATTTTTTATTTCATTGCTTGTGCCCTGGGTGTAAAGTTTAAGAACACATTTCTTACACAAGATCTTTTTTTATTCTAAGAGAAGCTTTAGATTACTTAAATGTTACATAAAAATATAGGGTATTCCCATATACTCCTTCTCTCCCCCTCACATACTTTCCTCCATTAACAATATCTTTCATTAGTGTGGTACATTTGTTATAATTAATTAATGCATATTAAAGGACTGCTGCTAACCATGTTTCCATTATACTTTACATTTCACATCACACAATTTTATAGGTTTTGACAAAATTTATAATGTCCAATATATGTCATTGCAATGTCATGCAGGACAATTCCAATGTCTCACCAAATGCCCCATGTTACACATATGCTTCCCTCTACCTCCCCTCATAACCTCTGGTGGCTGCTGACTTTACATCAATGATACATGGAAATCAAACCCTTATAAGGTCTGAGGTTTACAAATATTTTCTCTCATTGAGTAGTCTGCCTTTTCACCTTCTTGACATAGTTCTTTGAAGCACAAAAGTGATAAGTTTGAGGAGATTCTATTTATCCATTTTTTTCTTTTATTGCTCATGCTTTCAGTGTGAGATTTAAGAAACCATCACCTACCACGTGTTCTTGAAGATGTTTCCCTACATTTTTTCTTCTAGGTGTTTTATGGTTGTACCTTTGTGTGAGATTTAAGAAACTAACACCTACCACGTGTTCTTGAAGATGTTTCCCTACATTTTTTCTTCTAGGTGTTTTATGGTTGTAGCTTTTATATTTAGGTATTTGATTTATTTTTAATTAAGTTTTGTATAAGGCTTGAGATAGAGGCCCTATTTCTTTCTTAAATATGGATATCCCATTCTCCCATTACCATTTCTTGAATAAATTGTTCTGCTCCAGCCAGGTGTGTTTGCAGCCTTGTCAAAACTCACTTGACCATATAAGTGTGAGGGTCTGTTTCTGAACCATCAAATTTGGTTACATTGGTCTATATGTCTCTCTCTATCCCAGTACCATGCTATTTTCACCTCTGTAGCTAGGTAATATGATTTACTCCCCTGAAGTGATAGTCCTCCAACTCTGATCTTCATTTTTAAGATGTTTCTGGTTATTCAGGGCACCTTACCATTCCAAATAAATTTGATAACTGTGCTTTACATTTCTGTTTTTAAAAATGGCTCTTGAAATTTTTATCAAGATTACATTGAATCTGTATATCAGTATGGGTTGAATTGACATCTTAAAGATATTAATGTTCCAATCCATGAACTCGGAATGTTCTTCCTTTTACTTAAGTCTTCTTTGATTTATTTTAGCAATGCCCTGAGGGTTTCTGAATATAAGTGCTTTACATCCTTGGTTAAGTTCATTTCTAAATATTTGATTCTTTTAGTCACTATTTTAAATGGAATTTTTTCAATGACTTCCTTCCTCGATTGCTCATTCCTGGTGTGTAGAAACACTACTGATTTTTGCATATTAATCTTGTATCCTGCCACTCTGCTGAACTCATTTATTAGGTCTAGCAGCTTTGATGTAGAATCTTCAGGACTTTATAGATATAGGAGCATATCATCTGTGAATAGTGCAAATATTACTTTTTCCTTTCCCATTGGAATTCCTTTTTTTTCCTTGCCTGAATGATATAGCTAGAGATGCTAGCTCTAAATTGATCATCAGTAGTGACAGTGAGCAAACATGTCTTGCTCTTGATCTCAATGGGAAAGCTTTCAGTCTTTCATTATTAAGTACAATGTTAGCTGCGGGTTTTCCATATATTCCCTTTATCATGTTAAGAAAAGTTCCTTCAATTCCTATAATTTGGAGTATTTTTTTTCACCAAGAAAGGGTGCCATACTTTGCCAAATGCCTTTTCTCCATTAATCATAATGATCATGACATTTTTTTCTTTATTTTATTAATGTGATGTATTATGCTGATTGACTTTCTGGTGATTAACCACCCTTACATGCCTTTTATAAAACCAACTTGATTATGATAAATAGTTCATTAATGAGTTGTGGGATTTAACTAGTATTTTGTTGAGGATTTCTGCATCTATATTCATTAGGGAAACTGGTCTGCAATTTTCATTTTTCATGTTACCTTTATTTGGCTTTGGTATTAGGGTGAGATTGGCTTCATAGAGTTAGTTTGGTAGCACTCCTTCCTGATCAATTTTTTTGAATAGTTTGAATAAGATTGGGGTTAAATATTCTTTTAAAGCTTGGTAGAATTCACCTGTGAATTCATCTGCCCCAGGGCTTTTACTTTAGGAGGTTGTTGGATGACAGTTTCAATCTCTCTACTTGTGAATGTTTTGTTGAGGTCTTCTGTTTCATCTAGGGTCAGTGTATGTTGTTCATATGTTTCAAGGATTTTCTTGATTTCATATCCATTGTCCAGTTTTTGGCATACAATTTTTCTTGTTATCCTCTTATAACCTCATTTATTTCTGTGGGGTCAGTAGTAATGTCCCTGTTTTAATTTTTCATTTTATTTATTTGCATCTGCCTTTTTTATCACTCTAACTAAGGGTTTGTCAATTTTGTTGATCATCTCCAAGAATCAACTTTAGTTTTTTTAATTCTCTGTATTTTTTGTTTGCTTTTTTCCTTTATTTTTAAAAGAGAGTTAGCTTACATAATTGTTACATTGAAAATATATGGGATTCCCATATATTTCATCATCAATTTCATTTATTTTTGCTCTGATCTTGCTATTTCATTCGTTCTGAATGCTTTGGGAATAATTTGCTGTTCTTTTTCTAGTTCTGCAAGCTGTTTAGTTAGGTCATTGATTTTAGCTCTTTTTTCCTTTAAATGTAAGCATTGAGGGTGTTAAATTTCCTTCTCATGACTGTCTTCACTGAATCTTATAGATTCTGATATGTTGTATTCTTGCATTCATTCATCTCGAGATATTTACTGATTTCTCTTACAAATTCTTTTTTGACTCAATGATTATTTAAGAGGGTGTCATTTAATATCCATGTTTATGTATATACATTTTTTAGTTTGTAGAGTTGCTTAGGTTACATAAATATTACATAAAAAATAAATGGGATATGTCCCACTCCCTACCATTCCCATATTTTCCAACATTAACAACATCCTTCATCAATGTGGTCCATTTGTTACAAGTGATGAACACATTTTGGAGCATTGCGACTAAGCATGGATTATATTTTACATTGTTGTTTACAATGTCTCCCACACAATTTTTTGTGACAAGATATATAATGGGCTGTATCTGTTTTTGCTTTCCTTTTTTTCTTTCTGTTTTGCACTTCCAGCTTTATTCCATTAAGTATCAGAGAAAGAGCTTTGTATAATTTCGATCTTTTTAAATTTGAGATCTGCTTTGTGCCCCAATATGGTCTGTCCTGGAGAAAGATCCATGAGAACTTGAGAAGAATGTATTTCCTTCTCTTTTAGGGTGCAATATTCTGTGTATGTCTACTAGGTTTAGTTCATATATTGCATTATTCAAGTTCTCTGTTTCTTTATAGAACTTCTACACAGAATTTCTATTCAATGAGAAGAGTGGTGTGTTGAAGTCTCCAACTATTATTGTAGAGACATCTATTTCTCCCTTCAGTTTTCCCAGTGTTTACCTCATTTAATTTGGGTCGTCCTACTTAGGTGTGTATCCATTTATGACTGCTATTTCTTCCTGGTGATTTGTCACTTTTATTAAAATATAATGTCATTCTCTGTCTCTAATTACAAGTTTGCTTTTTTTCCTTTTTTGAAAAGAAATTTTAGAATACATAAATGTTACATAAAAAATATAGGGGATTCTCATATACTCCAACCCTCCCCTTTCATTATTCCAAAAATAATAATTATAAACAAAAAACAAAAACTCATCACCTCTCAATCTCTCTATGCTTCCCCTGCCATACATAGATGCTATTCTTTTTCCTTCTATCTAGTGTACCTGTATTTATATTGTGTAAAAACAGTCATATATGCAATATCACCCATATAGGTGTTTTATGTGACATTTTCCTATCTTCGAGTCCCAACTTAAATTTTTAGCTTTCTTTCCACTTACATGAACTTAGACTTTCCCTTTCAAAAACTGTCCTGCACATACGATACTATTGCTATTTACAAACACCATGCCATGCTTTAACAATTTCTTGCTACACATTTCCAAAGATTTACAAACAACTGTTTTACCAATTCTGCACACATTAACCCTTAGCTTTCCATTCTCTACCCTCCTTCTATTTTTGGTGACCTATATTCTAATTATTAATTCCATGTGTTTAAACAATATATTTAGTTCATAATAGCGCAATCATACAGTATTTGTCTTTTTATGTCTGGCTTGCTTTCCTCACTATATTGTCCTCCAAGTTCATCCATGTTGTCTTATGCCTCAACTTCATTTCTTTTTACTTTTGCATAATACTCAATCATGTGTATACACTACATTTATTTATCCATTCATCCGGTGAGGGACAACTGGGTTGTTTACAAATTTTGGCAATCATGAATAATGCTGCTATGATAATCAGTGTACAAATGTCTGTTCCTGTCTCTGCTCTCTGTTTTTCTGGCTATGTACTTAATAATGGTGTTGTCAGGTCACATGGCACATCTATATTCATCTTTAAGAACTGCCAAAGAGTTCTCCACAGGGACTGTACCATTCTACATTCCCACCAGCAGGAAATAAACATTCTTATCTATCCACATCCTCTCCAACATGTACAGTTTTCTAACTTTTTAATAGTGGCCATTCTAATACGTGTGAAATGATATATCATTGTAGTTTTGATTTGCAGTTCCCTAATCTCTAGTGATGTTGAACATTTTTTCATGTGTTTTTTACCATTTGGCAAATTGTCTTTTCAAGTCTTTTGCCCACTTTTACTCAGGTAGTTTGCTTTATTATTGTTAAGTTGTATGATATCTTTGAATATCATGGATTTTAACCACTTATTGGATATGTGATTGTCTAATATATTGTTCCATTGAGTTGACTGTTTTGCACCCATTTAACAAGGTCCATTGTGTCAGCTGTTTTGCACCATTTCGACAAGGACCATTGTTTTTTTTTTTTTTAAAGAAACTTAAATTACACAAATTTTACACACACACAAAAAAATATAGGGGATTCCCATATGCCCTGCTCCCTAGATTTCCCACATTTTCCCACATCAACAACATCCTTCAATAGTATGGTGCATTTGCCACAATTCATGAACAGAATTAGGAGAATTGCCAATAAGTGAATAAGTGATGATTATTGTTTTAGCATTCCTGTCATGCTAGGGCAAGACTGTCTAGAGGATTCTTCTTAGGACTGAGAGGTACAGGGAAGTAATGATACTTTTTTAGTCTCACTATCCCTCAAACCTCAACTGTGGACAGACACAGTATAGTCCAGTTCTTTGGTCCAAGAATTTGTGGAACTAAATCACTGGGTATTTAAAGTAACAAAAGAGACATCTTTTGCTCTGAATTTGTAGTTATCTGTAAAACATTTTTTCTCCTTAATCTGTGGAATGGCTTTTGCTTGTCAGTCAAATTATTATGGTCTTCTTGATGAAAAATATTCATAACAAAAAGTTCCCAAAAGTTCCTGAGACAGATATCTTAAAATTGCTGTTGCCCTTGGATCAACATAGAGAACATTTTCCACTTATAACAAACTGGGTTATAAGCTGAGTTGGTTTGACTTTAATCTCCCCACTCTTCAGTGTACGATAAATAGATGTAATCTTCCAATGGCAATGAAGCAGGTAAATAAGATGAAGTTCTCTCTTTCATATTGTCCTTTTCCTATTCCACTCCAACAACATTTGGAGGCCAGCTTCTCATGTAACCAGTGCAGTGGATAGTACAGAATTTTCTTTGATCTATCTTGTTTGAGTTAGGTAAGTCTTCATGCTCTTCTTTGACAGAGACTTTACAACTCTTTATTCTACAGCAAAAGAATCATCTTGAGCCAGAACACACACATCTATCCAGTGTAGAAATTACTGTGAACCTGAAAACTAGTTCTGAATCTGACAGCTGCTGTTTTGATGAAATTTCAGAAGAAAAAAGTTGTTTCTTTACTTTGGCAACATGATTTGGACATAAGAAGTCAAATAAGCTCTGTTTCATCAAGCTATCTGGATCATAATTAGGCATTCTGGAGACTGATTTAGAAATGAAGATGATTTTTTCATCTTTCACAACCAAAAACAAATAAGAAACTTGCTTTAGTCTTAAGGATTCAGTGTCTGAGCTCATGATTCTGAATAAACGTCTATAATTATCTCCCACAAAAGAATTTTTCATGCCTAACAAAATTTTCAAGTGTTGAACAGCCATTCTTAAAACTAAGTTTGTCCAGTTTATGTGTCATTGAATTTTTGTGAGGGATCATTGCAGACACTTTTTCTAAGTGGTTATTCATTTTATCTCCACACCGCTTTACAGTTTGGGTAAAAGTTCCTCTGAAGGACTTCATTTTTCTTTGTTGTTCACCATCTTCCATTCTGCTTACCTGAAAGCTGGTATTTCTATCTTTGTTGCAAAAATATAGGAAAAAGGGCCCTGAGAAACTTTTCTAATATGTTTCCTGTTATGATTCCTGACTGGGATGGATCTTAATTACTTCCTTTTTGTTTTCTTGGAAACTCTGTCACACGTGGGCTGAAGGATCCAAAAGTTCATGACATCTCTGTTGGTGGCTTTGTGGTCCCCAGTGCCCCACTCTCTGCTTAATCTTCATATTCAATACCAGTGATGTCCTGCCATGAAGGAAACTAATACCTCAAACTCCCTCCTCATCCCAACTCCATCTTATCTGTCATCTGTTTACATTTCAAATACAACCTCCACCCAGCAGAACTTTCTGATTTCCTGAAAGGAATGTAAAAACTACCCCACTAAATCCCTGGATGAGACTGGAAACCTTTGTGTATACATTATGAAGTGCTGATTGGTTTTTAAAATTCAGAATATGAGTCAAGATGTTCACTTATCCTAGCTATTACAAGTGCGTGTCTCCACCAAGTGCATCCTCTTTCCATTGATAAATTAGTATCATATGAGTAATAATACATTCGAAGTTTCACCTTGAGCATTTGATACTCATGTCAAACATGCATCCACTTAAACCCTAATGTAATTGCACAGAGTGTATTTCAGCATCATAAGAAAATATTTCTCCTCCATTGATAAAAGAATGTGATGGTGACAAAGATCAGCTCCTTCCAATACCTCATTATTCCAAGTGAGGTCCTTGGAACATCAGCTTCAGTATCACCTGGAAGCTTGTCTGAGAGGCATATACTGGGACTACAGGAGAGAGAGGAGGGAGTTGTGAAACAGAGTCTTCCTTCCAGGTTTCAAAGGAAGCACAACCATGCTGACCCTTGATTTCAGATTTCTGTCCTCAAAAACTGTAAAAGAATTGAAACTTTTCTGTTGTTTTAAGATGCCCAGTGTGTTGTACTTGGTTACAGCATCCCTAGAAAACTAAAACAACATTCAAAGCCCTAATAATTTTGAAAACACACACTATTATATTTTGTCTTCCTGACAAGACCAAGAATGGATCTGGAATGGAGGGTAAGACCAAAGGAAAGGCAGAATTTTAAAAGCATAAACCATGTAACTGAAAAAAGTAGCTAATTTTTTAAACTTTGTGATGTAATTTAATGATAAATTCATTCACTGGTTAAGCTATGGATTCTTCATTGACTAGAACATTTACTTGTGTACATGGAAAGAGGACACTCTTTGAAATTTCTAAATAAAATAAAATCCCACTGGCTTTAAAAACCATTGAGTGTTCATGTATTTGGGCTCCCAAACTATCATCACTTAAAACCATTTAGGAGGAGGATGTGCGAAGATGGGAGAATAAGAAACTCAAGGGCTCAGTCCTTCCACCAGAAAAACTAGTAATAGTCAGGAATTGTCGGAAATAATTATTTTGAAGCTCTAGAGACAAAAAAAATATTGAGCAGCATCCAGGGAAGAATGGGAAGAAGAAGGTAAAAAATTATAGTAAAGAACAGTAATTGCTCTCTCTGCAATGCAGTTCCCAGTGCCCACTCCCCACTCTCATTTCAGGATGTGACTTGGTCCAGTTTCTGGCTAGTTTGTTGATGACAGAAAGGGATATAAATATTTGCTTCCCCAAGAACAAGGTGGTCATGCCCAATCACTAATCACAGCTTTTGATTAGCAAATTCAGCTCACTGGAGGCTGAGCTTTGAAGGCATCACTGTTTCAATCTGCCCCATCAGAAAAGCTATAGGTGCTACTATATTCGCTCAGGTTACTTCAGCGCTGGTCTGAGTGACCTTCAGAGTTCCCTGGCTTTGTTTTGGCTGGGAAAGACTGACCTGTGTAAATCCTCTGAGGAGTGACCCTTCTCCCAGAATTTGCCCTATAGGCAAAGTATATTAAGACAGTGACAGGAGTTTAAGAAACCAGCATCAAACCTGGGGAGAGTGCGGTCTGCCTCCTGCAAAATAGGGAGCTACAGAACAACTAACAATCTAAAGGCTAGAACAAGTCAAAAACCAAAAACTGCATTTGCCTTGGGCAGAACTTCTTGTTTGGAGTGCTAAATTTCAAGAAATTTTTTGTCTTATCACCAGCTGGTTACAAAAATAAGAAACAGACATTTTAGTGAATAATCCCCAGAGTTAACATTTTTAAGTATTAAAATGTACAGTGTGCACCAAAGAGTACAAGACAAACAAAGATACATGAAATGAGGACCCATTCAAAGGAAGAGGATAAAAACCAGGAAACATCATTGAAGAATACCAGAATGTGTACATTCCAAACAAATACACTAAAAGGATTTTCTTAAAAATGCTCAAAGAGATGAAGGAAAGACAGAAAAAGAACTAAGAGACATCAGGTAAGCATTGAATGACCAACATGAGAGTCCAGGTAAAGGGATAGAAGCTTTGTAAAGGAACCAAAGAGAACAACTAGAATTGAAGACCACAATAACTGAAATGAAAAACTCCCAGGAGGATTTCAAGAGCAGATTGGAGCTGGCAGAAGAAAGCCTCAGAGAACTCAAAGATAAGATATTTAAAATGAGAAAGGCTGAGAAATAGAAAGAAAAGAGAATTATTAACAGCTACAATAGCCTGACATCCCTGGGGCAACATCAAGCACACTGGTATATACATTATGGATGTCCCAGAAGGAGAAGAGAGAAAGGACCAGGAGGAATATTCAAAGAAATAATGACAGAGAACTTCCCAAATTTAGCAAACAATATGAATATGTACATCTAAGAAGACCAGAGACTACCAAATAGGATAAACACAAATAAAAATACATCCCTTCATGTATTGATCATGAAATCAAGAGCAGAGTACAAGGATAGAGTTCTGAAAGGTGCAAGAGAAAAACAAGATCTTATGTAAAATGGAGTCCCTATTAGATTGAGTACCAATTACTCACGAGAAACCTTGGAGGCAAGAAGGCAATAAGTTGAAATAATTAAAGTTCAGAAAGAAAACAATTGAGAGCCAAGAATTTTATCACAATTTGGAAAATAAGATGACCCTTACCTAAAACTTTCTGTTGATGTGGGAAAATGTGGGAGGGCTAGGAAGCGTGGCATATGGAAATCCCCTA
>JAQZBX010014374.1:0-38700 GCA_029593785.1 Cabassous unicinctus
GGGGGGGGTGCCACAAGTGGCCTCAGCCGGTCTAACTGCAAACTCATCCCCTCTCCCCGCCTCCCCCACCACCTCTGCTATTACACATGAGGTCGTTCCCTAGCCAAATAAACCTCCTTATCACGGGGCCGGGCACACTGCCTCCTTCTCCTGGAGCAGCCAGCTTCAGTTCTCTGCCAGCCCACGGAATTTTTCAAACAAGCCAATCACACCCTCCCGTGTGAACCAAGGGCACCCAACCTCCTGTCATCACAAGTCCTGCCTCCCACAGCTCTGGTGGCAACCTCTGTTCCCAAGTGCACCACCCACGTGGCCCTGCGTGGTATGCAGTGTCCTCCTTCCCCTGGGCTGCGAGTATGTGTGACTAATAAACTGCTGTCAATCTCACCAGCCAGCGCTGGGTACTGGGTGTTTTTTGTTGGACCATCCCTATAAACCTAGGGTGGGAATCCCTCCCTTACTTAAGGGGTGAATAGGAGGTATTAAGCCCCATTCACTGGCTTCTCTGCAAGGGCACTGTAAACACGTACAAATCTTTCCTGCCCTGAAGAGCAAATCTTTTATCTCCATGTTTCTCTCAGGTTATTGCTCCATCTCTCTCCTCTACCTCACAGCCAAATGCATTGCAAGAGTGAAAATGATCTCCACTTCTCCTCAGTCCATCCCATCTGACGTCTGCCTTCACGTGTATACTGGAAATTCTGCTGCACTGCACTCCTTTGTCATTAAGGCTTTTTAATAAATCAGATCTTCTCTTAGGAAATATGCAATGCCACTGACCTCTCCCTGTTTCTTTAAATAGGCAATGCCTTGACTTCTTCTTGGCTTCCTTTGCTGGCCCTCTGTCCTCTGCCCATGTGCTTGGCTTTGGTATTCCATTCTCTTGTGTTTTAGACCTCCCTCCAAACCCGCCCCCCTCCCCCCGACTCTTTCCACCTCATCTACTACCCTGAATTACATCACTACCTACACCCTGGTAACTATTAAGTCTCTACTTCCAGTCTAGATCTTTCTCCCAAACTCCAGAT
The DNA here is from genome assembly GCA_029593785.1 of Cabassous unicinctus. NCBI lineage: Eukaryota > Metazoa > Chordata > Mammalia > Cingulata > Chlamyphoridae > Cabassous > Cabassous unicinctus. The sequence goes on from JAQZBX010014374.1 coordinate 1,029, forward strand.
GTACAAATTCCTTTCTACTAGTATATTCCCTTTGGATGACCCAAATCCAATGAAAGCTCTGGAAGATGACAGTCAACAGGTAGTGGACAGATTAACGGGCTGAAACAGCTTAGGAGGAGTGAAAATCTCTCAGCAGGGTAAAGAAAAGCAGAGGTGAAATTAGAGCTAGGGACAGTTAGCTGCAGGACTTATTTCTTTAAATAATACTTCTTAATCCAAATCCCCTTGATTTCTTGCTGCCTCTTCTGCATGCCTAACATCTTCAAGGACAAGGCTCTCCCTGATCTGAATGGATTTTGGATGCGCTTCTACCTTGGAAACTATATTTTTCCTTGATGCAGCCTCACCTGGCAGATGGGCACTGTCCACTGAAAGTGTAATGCCAGCTTTGGTGTGGATATTGCTCTTTCTACATAGTGGCACAATTTGAAGAAGTACTTTTTAATATGAAATTTTGCTTCCCACCGTCCACTCAGCTTGTGTTCCTGACCCCACTGCTGGGTGGAATTACAATGCTAGCAGCAGGGAGTTAAAGAGAAGTCAGTGTAGAGTAATAGATGTCAAAATAAAAAGCAAGATTAGAAACATAAAAGCTCATGGCTTCAAAATGCATGCTAGTCTGAAACAAACAAAAACTCATTTTACATGAAACTGCCTTGCATCTTTTTTTTTTTTTTTTAAAGTATGGATTTTAGAGAACATGTAGTCCAACATCCTTAATTTCCATACAAGGATACTGAGGCCCAGAGAGAAAGGTTAACCTTCTTCAAGGTCAAACTAAGTAATAAGAGGGATGGTGATAGAATTTGGTGGTTATTCCACCAGCATGTGGGGAGGCGCAGAAAACTTGGCTTCATTCCGTTGGAGCCTTTGGGTTATCAGACTCGACCACAGAGCCCGGCAACGTCCCACCCAGCAGAGCCTCTAGCATCCGCCCCATCCATAGGCTTCTCTAGAACCCTCATCCTAGTCAGTTCTGCACCCGCACTTCTTGCTGAGCCCTGATCCTCCTGGATTCTGAATGCTGGGCTCATGTCCCCACACCAGCTCCATTTGCTCTGCTAGAATATTCCTTTCTGTTTATTTCCACCTTTTATTCTACTGTATCCAGCCTCACCAAGCAGCATTCCGCTCTTCCTTCTGACCTCCCAGGAGCTCTGCACAGCTCCCTAAGCTCACACTACTGCCAGGCTTCACCCAGACCCGTGACTTGACCTGATAGAGAAATGATGGTTGTTTGGAACCCATAATTACAGCCAATGAAGACTGAAGGATAAAACAAAAACACAAACACAACCCTGCTGAGCTCAGATGAGAATCCAACTAGCAGGAAGCCATGCCTTGTGCCAGGTACTGTGCTAAGTGCTGATGTTAATACTGTCTTGTTTAATTTAATCTCCCAGTCTTTAATAGAATCTCGCTCAGTGAAATTTGCACGGGGGCCAAATGGAAACAAGACATTATTTATAATAATTGGCCGGCATTATCCATTCACTTGGCACTGCCTGGAATAATATGATGGGTCTTTATGCTATTCACAGCCTATAAAAAAGTACTTCTGTTGTGATTCAACATATAGTAATCTCCATTCTAAGAGGACAATAGAAACATTCAGCCATTATTCATCCCAGAACCTTAAACAGCAGAAAAGTCCTTTATCAGGAGCATAAGGTTAGAACGGTGTTGGTTATTAATATTGCAAGTAGCCCAGTGCATTTATCGAGGTGCTCAAGCTATTGGAAAAACTAATGACTTCTAAAAGCCATATGTGGTTTTTAAAAAAAGGTGAGGACCAAGTAGCAGTTTGAGAGAACTATGTACAGAGCACAAAAACTGTTCAGAACTGCTTACATTGAAGTGAGAATGGGGGCTAGAATTTTCATCCCCACAACCCAGCACACTTAGTTTGGAAAGTTCTGAGAAAATGGACAAAGAGAAAAGCAAAGTCTGCTCAGAAACCTGGATTTTGCAAGGAGAAAACAGGTGGCAGCAGTTGCAAATGAGAATTAATCATTCGTGGTCCATGGATAACACCTTTAGTTTTTAGTTATTCAGTCATTTATTCAGCAACACATTCCACAAAAGGGTGGAGGCAGTCTACAAGAATGTTACACAATACAGGCAAAATGTAAATAGGAATAAAGAGTCTGGACTAGCATAAAGATAGGCAAAAAGGCCATGACAAGGAGGCAGCATATATGCTAACCACAAGATTTCAAATTTGATGTGGGGCTTCCTGGCAGCCAAAGTGAAAAGGAGACAGGGTCAGTTATAGAACGCTGTTTAACAAGAACCACCAAGCTTTTTTTTTTTTTTAAAGGAAGATAAAAAGATGAATGGTGACACAGGAGCCACACAGATAACTACAAAATGGGAGGATCATTACATTACAGTAAGAGGGAAGGGAAAGGACTTGAGTTTTAAATCTGAACGTCCTATGAGTCTAGCTTAATCCTTACTAGCTGGGGAAGGTTCTTCATTTCTCTGAGGCACATTATGTAGATTTTAAAAATTAACTTGCTAAGTCATGTATCAGAGTGAGAGAGAGAATGAATAAAAGAATAAATGAATAGGTACATGAATCTGTAACTACAAGATGAAATAACACCCAAAGCACCCAGAACAGTTCCTGGCCCTTGAGACATGGAATATCTTTTCCTAGAATAACTTTTTGCTTTTATCCTTTCTGTGAAATTTAGTAGAGAGTGTATGACAGCCTGTTTTTCCATCTGGGTAGCTGTTTGTCAAGCTCATTCTCCTCCCTTATCCTCTGCCCTTCCCCACTCCCTCTTCACCCTCAACCACAGATGCAGCTGCGGCTGAGCCGTGTCTCAATCTCAAAATGCTGGAGCAGAAGGAAGCACAGTAACCCAAGGGGACAGGATCAGTGTATAATTGTCAGAGAATTATTAGAGCAGTGAGGGGTGATGTGGACTTGAGCAGACATTACAACAAAAATGAAGGGAAACCTCAGGCCTCTTGGCGAAAATCTCAACTCTCTGCTCTCAGAAGATGGATTCTCATGAGTGCTTCATGGACGACCACCGTCAAAATCACAGTAATACATGCCGTCACTGCGGGGCATCATCACACCTGGCTGGTCCAATCTCCTCCCATAAATGGTCCCCAACCTCTGTATCTTTTTCTACTTTTTTAAAAAAAATCTGAATGATGCCCAAGGTCACCAGGCTCTTCTATGAGATTCTATAAGGGTGAGCCTCAAATTGTTGATAGGGTTTTAATTTTTTTCCTGCACAAACTCTCATGAGCTCTGAGTCCATTTTTTGCTGTTTTATAATGTTTATTACAAAAAGTAGCACTCATGCAGTACACAAATTCAGTTTCCTCATTTGGACAGACCAGTGTTTATGAACTAAGAATTAGAGAGGGAGGTAAAGCAGAGCCTGTTTATCTACTTTTGGGTCCACATCCTCTTGGGCTTTGACAAAACAATTCCACGTCCTATTTTTGGAAAAAATTTCAATTTTCAGCCCAAGTTTTCCATGTCATGGGGTAGTTTTGTTTGTTTTCTGTCTTTTCATTTTATGTCTTCATTAACATACTAGTGGAAAACTGGGAGAGTCCATTTCAGACACAAAACTTGAGTCAGAAGCTCCAGTGTGAGATACTTCGATGTGTTTTCAAGGGTGATATCTTTGTAATTTGCTCAAATGTTGCAGGGGTTTGTATTTTTTTAGACATGTGAACCCTGTGATGAGCAAGGTCTCACCCATCAAGACAACTCGGGGACATCACCAAGAGAACAGGTCAACCATTTGCTGAAACTGACCTAAATTCCCAAGACCTAGGAACCGTCACAGCACCCAGGCCACCTGGATGCCAGCAAGATACCCAGGCTGGAGAAGGAGGGCAGGTGAGAGCAGCAGCTCATCAGAACACAGGCAACCCTAGGGCCTCCACATCTGGGATTTTAATAATATTCCTGGATTAGTGAGGGGAGGTGGGATGACAGACTCTCAGAGAAAATAGCTCCTGGGTAGGAGAGCAGAGACAGCAGTGGAGAGGGATTGACCACTTTTTGTCACTGTGGAGGTGCAAGCCTCTCTGGCACACCTGTCTGGCCCTGTTGCCCTGTTCCGTGTGATAAGACATGAGTCCCCTGTTCATTAGCTCCCTTCACTCTGTTATCCACATAGCTAGGGAGAGCCCTCTCCCAGGAATTAGCAAATTATTGTTCAATACATTTACCTTTCAGTATGTTTGCCTTCTTTCTCTTTTTCTTCCTTCCCATCTTTCATCTACCCATCAACCCACCCATCCATCAGTATATTGACCATGAACTTTGTGCCATGTCCTAAGCACTTAATATACATTATCTCAAATTTTAACAACAACCTGGAAGCCAGCTCTTAATAATTATTAATCCCATTATATAAAGTTTATACAGATTGATAATCTTGCCCAGGAGCCAGGAGCCTATGGCCCATGGACCAAACCCAACCTACTTTTGTAAATAAATTTAATTCGAACACAGTCATATCCATCTGTTTACTTACGCTAAAATGGCAGAGTTAAGTGGTGGCAACAGAGACCATGTGGTCCACAAAGCCTAAAATAGTTACTAGCTGGTCCTTTCCAGAAAAAAATTTACTACTGATCTTGCCCAGCAACACTTAGCAAGAAGGAAGCTGAGCCAAAGATTCCAGCCCAGAGCAATCCACCTCCAAAGGTCACATTCTTCAAGGCTGTGCTTTGCCACAGAAGTATTTGTCTGCATGACTCCTGGCCCCACGGGGTGAAGTGGGCAGGTTTATGGTCACGGGATCAGAACTGACATGTATTATTTAGTAAGTAGCCAACTACTGTCGAGGACCCTCTTCATTAGTGAGAAAAGCCAGCAACGACTTTTTTTTTTTCCTGGTGAAATAATTGTAGAGATGAGTGTTGATGCATGTTTTGACTTTGCTGCAAAAGTAGTTCTGTTTTCTCCAGTTTAAGTAATTACATTTGTTTCTAAATAAAGAAAATGGAACTATAGTTGTCAAAGAATGCATAGATCATTCGACTGCACTAATGGTGAACTAGGTAGATGAGAAGCTAAAGCAATTATGACGTTCTAAGGAGAAAGACTGCAAAGCAGCTTGTGCACAACCACGTAGGTGAGTACTAATGAGCACCTTGGGAGCCGGAAGAAAACAAGTGGGAGATGTGGGTAAATGGAAATGGAAATTTTCCACACAATGGGGTCTGGCATCACATAGCATTTGCAATCAGGATGCCCTAACATTTGCTTGTATTAAAATGTTTTCTAAGGTCTAGAGTGGGGTTAGGTTCTGGCCGTTCCTCCAACACTTGCAGAGCTTGATTTTCAGGGCCTCTGTGATGTCTTGCTTGGGAACTCTAGTCTAAAGATGCCCCTTGCACAAAGCAAGTAGCTTATGAAGCACACAGTGACTGAAGGCATGCTGACACCTCAGTTCAGGACAAGGAGAGGCTGGAAGCCAGAACTGGACAGGAGTAGTAATAAGGGAACTGGCCTCATCAAAGGCCAAGGGTTCAAGGGACACAGGGAGCCAGGCATGATTCAGAACAACCATTGCTGAGCAACTGCTCTACCGGGAAAAAAGATTTTGGGCTCCAGGACATCAGCTTTTACACAGTCCCAGCTGTGGTAGGCAGAATAACGTAGCCCCCACCCTCACCCCCAGAAACTACATGCTACCTAACGCAGCGAAGGGACTTTAGGGGGATGTGATTAGGTTAAGGAGCTTGAGATGGGGAGATTATTTTGCATTATCCAAGTTGGTCCAATATAATCACAAGCGTTCTTATAACTGAAAGTGAAAGAAAAAGAAGAAGGGTTAGGGTCAGAGAGATTTGAAGATGCTATGCTGTTGGCATTGAAGATGGGTGAATGGACCCTTTGCCAAGGAATGCAGGCCTCTAGAAACTGGGAAAGGAAACATTCTCTAGAATCTCCAGAAGGAAGGCAGCCCTGCCAATACCTTGATTTTAGCCCAGTGAGCCTCATTTCAGATTTCTGCTTTCGGAGCTGTAAGATAATAAATTTGTGTTGCTTTAAGCCAGGAAGCTTATGGTAATTTGTTACAGCAGCAACAGGAAACTGATACATAAGTCATGACTGGGGGTGGGGAAGGGAAAGAGCCACATGCACTGGCTCCCACCTTGGAGGGAAGAGTCAGAACTAGGCATGATTTCAGGTCCCCATCAAGGAGCCGAAAGGGCTTCAGGCCAGCATACTAAGAATTCACTCACCAATTCTCAGCTTTTGCGTGGCTTGATTCAGAGTACAAACCTTCTTTAGTTTTTAAAACCTAATTAATTTGAATGTGCTTTAATTTAAAAACCTACATTATTTATCCATAAACCTTTATATAAAAGTGGGCATATTTGGAAAGAAATAGAAATACTTGTGGGTAGGCAGAATGAAGACAAAGGGTGTTAGAGATTGAAAAGCATTTGCCATGCTGACCTGAGAGAATTCTCAATGACCATGTGACAGGAAGCATGTGATCAACATCAGGAGTGTCATTGATTGTGCCAACCATGGGTAGTGTACCATGGACATGAGCCCATGCCCTGGGCTTCCTAAACTTAGTTATGATGGAGTGATGAGACTCTCAACCAAGGAACAACAACAAAACAGAAACCCTCACCTAACAAAATGCATCAGTGAGCAAACCCTCAGCCAGTTGGCTGTATTAACAAGGATTGCAACAGTGTCAGCAGGGTCCTGGACTTAAACTTCTATTTCTCTTTCACTAGAAGGTCTACAGTCAATAGGATGGAGTCTAAGGTTGGTGGGAGTGTGGTGAGATGGGTAAAGTTCTCTACCGACTAGTGGTGGAATACATTGGGATTACTCTTTATAAAGAGACATTTTTGAGACCATCTTCATATTAATTTTAGAGCTATAAGTAATTCACTAGTAAAGTTCCTGGGATTTAAATCAAGTTAATCATTTAGAGCAAACTAATCTACAACTGAAAACGTTCACTTGAGCTTCACATATTGTCACAGGTTGGGTTCTTGAGAAGCAGAGACTGAGATGGAGTTTAGCAGGGAGGCTGATTATTACATGGTGCCCTTGGGGTCACCATCATGAAGGGGAGGGAATTTTAGCAGGAATGGGCAGAGGAAGAGGTCAAGCTGTGATGCAGGCTCAAATCAGCTTCAGCCAGACTCATGGAGAGCTCTAAAGTTGGAATGGCTCAGCCGATGTGTCCTGTTGTTGGACATAGATGGTCAAACCTTTACATTCTTGCTCCAATGTGTCACTATGTGTTAAGTCCTCAGGCAAGGCAATTGCCTCTGCAATTGAGGCAATCCTTGAAGAGGCTGAATCCTGAAAGCTACTCCCAGCAGTTAGATAACAAGTCCTTCTTTCAAGGGGGATCTGGGTGGCACAGAGTATCCACCTATAAAACTGGAAACAATTGAAATGTCCAGAAATAAGGAAGCTGTTTGGCCGAGTATAAGTTAAGAACTTTCCACCCAACCTCTCCCTGGTGCTTTTTGAAAATGATTCCAGCATATTTTCTACATTTGCTATTTATATGGAGAAAATAAACTCAACAGAGGGGAGGAAATCTAAATTCTCATTGACCATGACTGTAAAATGAAGATTTGGGTTTCTTTGTACCTTGGAGAGAGAGAGAAAGTCTTTCTTCTCTTCTGCATATATGAAGTATTATAGTGTAACAACCCAGAATTTTAAAGATCTGGGGAAGATGAATTGACTTCAAAATGTAGATACGAACAGACAGTTTGTAAATTCACGTGCAATCAACAGTCTGCTTTGGGAGTTAAAGCATATTATATCAGCATATTATATGAAAAGTATATTATATGAAAAATATAACTTGATTCTATCATTATACCAAAATTTAATTATAAAACAAAAATTAAAGTGAACTCTAAGATATGCCTTGAATGAGGTTAAGTCCTTTCATTTCATCACCCAAGCCATTTCATCTCTTCTTTATCTTTAAATCCTCAGCCCTAAGCACAATGCCTGATACAAGTAAGGATCATCAATCCTTGGATGACTGAATGAACAAAGAATATTTAATCTGAATTCCTTTTAATCTTGCTTATGGTTTAATTTCTAAGAGTTAATTCGAACACTAGATAAGTTTTTTCTGTTTCTAAAACAGGCATCCTCAAGGTCTGAAAGCCTACTTCAAAACTTATGACAAAATAATGTTGGTTTTAAATCAGTATGAATGGATGGATGATAAACAATGGAAAGTTATACTTAGAAGTATATTGAAAACAGATAGATACATGTCCCCAGATGAGCGATGATAAATGCATAAATAAAATTCAAAATAACCACTTCATAACACAGAGAATTTCAGTACTAAGAAATACTTTAAATTCCATGCTATGGTTAATTTGATATTGGAAAGGACAAAATTGTGAGAAAATGAATATATGTTACACTAAAATTCATGAATAATAAAATAAAACAATATATTAGGTAGCAATGTGTTACATTTCAACATTCAAGAAGCATCAATGTCCTTATTTTCCTCTTCTGTGTAATTGTAGGAACTTAGAACCCCTGAATTTTTATTATTTTTCTTGCTGGAATTTGTAGTAATAGGAATAACATGTTTAGAAACTTGCCTGAGTGATTATATTTGGACAAACACCATGGTAATAATTCTTATTTTTGGAAATGTTAAGATTCTGGAATTATATATCCAATTAGTAACTTTTCTTTCTGGAAGTCCTGGGTTTGTTTTGTTTGGGGTTTTGATTAAGACCAGGTAAAAGTCCAACTTTCAGATCTTGAAAACTGAATTCTAGATTTAGTTGCTTGAAAAAGATCCAAAACAGAGTTCAAACACCTGCTGAGTAATACCTGTGTATCGTCAGCTTGAGATCATCACGAAGAATTACACAAGCTGGCTGTCCACTGTGGTTCTTACAGACTTGCCTCTGTTGCAATTGTATGTAACACATAAGGGTGAATTACTGTTAGACTGCGAGGACCCTTTCCTTGGTTTTGAAGGAAAGTGAGTTAATGCGGATTATGATCTTCTGTTACTTATGAATTTAGTAGAGTTGAGTGATGAGTTGAATAATATTAGGTTACATTAATGCTGTACTTGGTTACCCTAAAACACACTAAGACAATCCAGAAAACCTGGGAAAACGTCTTGGGTTTTAGTTCACTGTGGTCGCAACAGGGGTTGCTCAAACCCTGGCATCCTTTTCGAATTCCAAGGGAAGGCAAAGATCTCAGGTGGGTAGGAACTGAACCATAATTAACATGATTTAGATTTAGTATTATGGAAAAATTCATAGCAGCTATATATAAATTATATAACTGTGGCAGTTTGAGATTATTTATGAACTCCAAAAAGATAGATTATGTTTGTAAACTGGTCTGTTCTTTGGATGTGATCCCCTTTGATTGTATTAGATTCAGCTGAGATGCCTTTGATTAAATTATGTTAAGATTAGGGCTCTGATTCGACCATGTCAGTAAGATGTAACTCAGGTTAAGTATTCACCCCCTTAGTGGGCTGATATAAATGGGCACTCACTCAAGAAGACACAGAAGAAGATACATGGGAAGAGAAAGCTCCATATATGCCAGAGGACAGAACTTTGTCATGACATGGAAGAGGAGAGAACTTTGATTCGGTGGCCCCAGGAAGAGAGACAAGCCTTATGCCAGCCTGTAGCAAAGAGAGAGGAAGGCTGAACCCTTGCAGAGATCGGCAACCATCTTGCTTCAACACATGGCAACTGACTTTGGTGAGAAACCAACCTTGAGTTGTACTCTTTAGGGCCTTGTAACTGTAAGCTTTTACCGCAATTAAATACTCTATAAAAACCAACAGAGTTCTGGTACTTTGCACTGGCACCTCTTTGGCTGACTAATACAATAATATGCTGTGTTGCAAAGGCTTCAAACAGATGGAGAGAATCATATCACAGAAAAAAAGCTATCCACATGGGGGTCTTCTTGATAAAAGTATTTGAGGGAGAAGCAAACCCTTGGCGAAAAGAGTGATGCTACCACCTTTGGCTTTAGAAACACACAGTAATTTTTTTTTTAAGATTTATTTTATTTATTCTCCCTGCTACCACCCCCGTTGATTGTACTCACTGTCTGCTCTCTGTGTCCATTCACTGTGTGCTTGTCTTCTCTTTAGGAGCACCAGGAACTGAACCCGGGACCTCCCATGTGGGAGAGTGGCACTCAATCGCTTGAGCCACCTCCGCTCCCACTTTGTTGTCTCTCACATTGTGTTTCCTCGTCGTGTCTCCTTGTTGCGTCATTTTGTTGCATCAGCTTGCCGCACCAGCCAGTCATGCCAGCTCACTGTCTTGCTTGTTTTCTCCAGGAGGCACTGGGAACTGAACCTGGGACTTCCCATGAGGAAGACGGGAGCTCAATCGCTTGAGACACATCCACTTCCCCACAGTCAGTAATTTTAAGTGGAGACAAACAATGAGAATTGTAGTAAGGTGTGTGAGTCTCAGCAACCAGGCCAGCACATGCCGATCTGATGACTGTCAAAGTATCATCCAAGGGGACTCGTATTCTTTTAGGAACCTAACAGTGTTGACACATATGATGAAAAATAATGTGTGAGCCTGCAGGGAAGATGGTGGCCCTGACTCTGGAAAGATACAATGGAGAGAGAACACCTAGCTGTAGTCTAGGTCTCAAACTCTAGCATGCAGCACAATTACCTGGAGGGTTTGTTAAAGTACAAACTCTGGTCCCATGCCCAGAGTTTCTCATTCAGTTGGTCTGGGTGGGGCCTAAAAGTATTCATTTCTAACAAGTTCCCAGGTGCTGCTGCTGCTCCTGGTCAGGGGTCTACCCTTTGAGAACCACTGGTATAGGTGCTCCATGCAGAAGCCAGAGTGATTGGATTTTCAGCTGGGAGGGAAGAGAAGCAGGGGCCAAAGTCCTAACAATAGCCAGCAGGTTCTATATGGTAGAGGTCCTGGCCACCTCCTTGGATATCACCTTACATCACTCTTCCTGTTGCTAGCTCCACTCATTTGTCCTCTGTGATACTCCTTAAACACACCAAGCCTGTTTTCACTCCACATCCTTTGCAACTGTTGTTCCCTCTGCCCAGAATGTTCTTCCCCCAAGTCTTCAAAGGGGATACATGCACTTCATTCATTCAGTTCTCTGCTCAGAGAGGCCTCCCATATCCCTCCTTTCTAAAATCACCCCTCTCCACAGTTCCCTCTCCCATTGCTCTCTATGCCCTTCCCTGGCTTCATTTTGTTCAGATCACTTTCATTGAAAAAATAATATATATTTGCTAATAGTCTGCCTCCTCCTGGGAACAGGGACTTTGTTTGGATCATTGCTATTTTGCCCATGTGAAAAGTGACTGTCTGATAGGTAGTAAGCATTCAATAAATATTTGTTTAGTGAAAAGATAGATGACTGACTGACTGGTTGATTGAATCAATGAATTAAAGAAAGAGCAACTGCAAATAAGCCAGTCTCAAAGCTGACAAAGTCAATGGGGTTAAGGTATAAGGGTTTATATATATATATTTTTTTTATTTTTTTAAAGATACTTAGATTACATAAATGTTACATAAAAAATATAGGGATTCCCATATGCCCCGCTCCCCATACCACCCACATTTTCCCACATAAACAACATCCTTCATTACAATTGATAAACACATTTTTGGGGTATTGCCACTGAGCATGGATTATAGTTTACATTGTAGTTTACACTCTCTCCCACACAATTCTGGAGGTTATGGGAAGATATATAATGGCCTATATCTGTCATTGCAATGTCATTTAGGATGATTCCCAAGTCCCAAAAATGCCCCCGTATTACACCTATTTTTCCCTCTCCCTGCCCCCAGAGCCTCCAGTGGCCACTGCCTCCACATCAATGTTGTAATTTCTTCCATTGCTAGAATCACAATAAGTCTATAGCAGAATACCAGTAAGTCCATTCTAGCCCATAGTTCATTCCCCAATCTTGAGGATTCTGGGATGGTGATGTCCACTCCACCTCTAATAGAGAGGGGGCTTCGATTCCATATAGCCAATGGATGGGACTCTCTTGCTTGCAGTTGTAGGCTGTCTCGTTTCCTTGGTATGGTGGTTGTCCATCCTCACCCCCTTGTTAGTTGTCCTGGGTGAGTCCAATGAACTGGGGAGTAGATGTTGCAACTCTGCTGAGGCTCAGGGCCCAGCTGGCACATGGACAGCCCAAAGATTTAAGTCTCTTGGACATGCACCTACCAACTTCAGCACCAACAATAGTTTCAAGTAGAAGGGACAGATGAGCCATGTGTAGGGAAGCCATAACTGAGTCCAACTCTGTCACACTCAGGAGCACAAACTCCAAAGTAGGGCCCCTGGCAAGGCACCAAACTTCAGAGCTATCTGTCCTGACCATAGGACCTGGGTGTCTCCAGAGCCCTCAGGAGCCCCACTATTTGGGGTATTATCTACTTTGGCAGTCTATGAGATCCTGCTGAGATGTGCATAGGCGTTATCTCTGGGATGACCTCCCAACTCACTTTGAAGTCTCTTAGCCTTATAAACTCATTTGTCTTTACCTTTCCCCCTTTTTATTTGTGATCTTTTTCCAGTTGCATTGCTAGTTGGTGCTTGGTAGTAATCCCTCGGTGCCAGGGAGGCTCATCCCCAGTAGTCATGTTCCATGCTGGCGGTAAGGTAATGCATATTAATACAGGAAAGGGGAAAAGGGGGAGGATGTTGGGTATATGGGAGTCCCCTGTATTCTGTATGTACTTTACTGTGACCTAAAACTTCTTTGAAAACAAAATGAAAAAAAAAAGGAAGACAATGGGGAATAAAGGAAGAAAATGTAACTGCACATATAGGACAACAGATATTACAGTGATGAAAGGCAAAATGCCAAAAATTTTTAAAAATATTTTTCATTATTTTTTAATACCCTCATTTTTAAATTTTATTTTATTTTTAGTTTTTAATTTTTTAAAATGTATTTTATTTCTTATATTTAAACCTATCATTATTTCATTTTCCTATTAATTGTATTTGGCTATTTTATTGGCTTCATTTTTGAAGAAACTTTGGATCACAGAAGGGTTACAACTGGGGCAGGAGAGAATCATTGGTGTGGGGTGTCAGTGGGATACATGGTAGGAAGATCACCTGGGCATACATATAAGGTATATAAATGTGTTCAAATGTTCATGGGGCATTGTCACAGTGGGTGGAGATTCACAGAATAACAGAAAGAATATTGAATTTCCATCCTGGGGAGTTCTGCCACATTCTCTAATGGAGCAACAACAATCCCTCAAGTACAGGGGCAATGACTAGCAAAGTAGGATGGTCCATTGATGGGCCCTTGATATTGATGACTACGCTTATGAGCCTTTGCTCTTGAAATTGAAACTTAGCCTAGTGTTGTAGGGTGCCTAAGAGTTACCTCCTGAGAGCCTCCTTGTTGCTCAAATGTGGCCTTTAAGGTATAAGGTTTTAACTGAGTCTATGAAAACAATCTATAAATAAGAACGTGTATTACACAGAAGTTGTTACGCAGAAAGTAGGTTGAATTGTGCCAGCTCATGAGAGCTGATTGTGTCCATCTTGTCCCAGGTCCGTGTTCAGTGACTTTATAATTGCTTGAAATCAGCCATACTAGGAATATTATCAAGGGATAATAAATCACCTTGTCTTCATCAAAGAGCCAGTTTATCAGCACAACACTGTTCCTACCTATAGATAAAGACATACAACTAGTCAGTTTGATAGCTTCACCCATGGACCTGCCATTAAGACCAGGGGTGACAGGGGCTGGTCACCAATGGGAGGAGAAGAAATAGGACATCCCTGTCCGGATTGGAAGAGTTCAGCCAAATCCTGCTGTGGGGATGTTTATCTATTCTGCATTGTATGAGCAGTCCAAACCTAGTTTGGGTGAACATGAGATATGATTTTTTGTGTGATATCCATGCATCAATCCTGCTCCACAGGTACTATGGGGAAATCAATCGCATGCCTGAATCTACAGATGGAGTATATGACCCAAGCTCATGCAAATCAGCTCTAAAGTCAGACCCGTTAATGGATTTTCAGTGACACAACTCAATAAACCCTCCTTCTCTTGCAACTACCTGCATCATGACTGATATGATGCTCATTTTCTTAAAGGCAGGATACAAAACAGTACAAACCCATACATGAGTCCAAGTACATAAAAATGCATATGCAAGATCACAAAAGGAAAAATGGAATAGGTGACAGTAATAATTATTTTATTATTGGTGGTGTTATGGATTTGTCTTTAAACACTTGCTTAAATTTTAGTCACATTATATTTTCAATTAAAAAATTCATAATACGTAGGTTGGATATACGTTTTCTACTCTGTGTATAAACTATTTCTCAGATACCAGAATGAAGATGTCTAAGATAAATGCACAAATTAAAATGACAGAGCTGATTTAAATACCACATATTTAAGGGAAAACCAGAAAAAAAAAACTATTGTATCAAAGATTTCCATAGCACATTAATTATAAGGTTTCAGATAGATTTTTGTAACTCAAACATGAAAATTTTAAATTACTTTCCCAGTTGTTTCTTTTAGCCATTAACATCTCCAACAAAAGGACAAGTTGAACTTAAAGCTTGAACCACTTCAGAAAAAGGCCTAAATTCCCACTTGACCTGTTCTACAAAGAACCTGTTTTTAATCGCAATATAATTTTATCCTTTTACAGGTGCTCTTCAGCAGCCTGATGATGGTATTTACACTTTTTAAAAGGAACTAAGAATACAGACAGTTTAGTCCCCTGTTTTGTTTTAACACCAGTTTGGGATGAAGTTTATACTTCCTCATTCCCAGTTTCCCTTGTGCTAAAGCAAGGAATTAAAACCTGGAACAGAATCCCTGGTCCTCCCATGCCCTGGCTGTTGGCTGCCTTCACATGTGACCCCTATTCTTACCCTCAACCAGCTCTCTCTGCAATCTCTGGAACATTCCCTGGGCCTCAACTCAAATGAGGAGTCTACACTTTACTGAATATTTTACAGGAGACACAGAAGAGTGGGTTTATATAGCACCACCTACAGTATTTTACTCCGAAGTGCCAGATTTCTCCCAAAGTCCCCTCCTAAGTCCAGAGGACTTCTCGGATTTTCCAAATATCCCCCCTTCTTGATGTCCCTGACCCAAGTGTTAGTGCTAAATTTCAGGACACTAGGAGACATGGACCAAAGATTCCATATGCTTTTTAGGACTGATCAAATGTAATGCCCACATATTGCTGAGCTATGAACTGCTTTCCCACCTTCTCTGTGTTCTGGCTCCTTTCTTTCTAGGCATTTGACCCATCTTTGTAGTCTGACCATGTCAGCATTTCAAAATGCCTAACCTTCTTCTACTTTACAAAATAATCAGAAAATTGCAAAGGTAGAAGTTGATAACTTTAACCTGCTGTGCCCCAGCAACCATTGACCTGTGTGTCCCTCCTTCCACAGTCAAACCTCATGAAAGAGTTGTGTAAACACACTGTCTCCATTCCATCCTCAGCCCACTGTTATCTGTTTCTGTCCACACTAGCCCCTGCACCTGGTTTCACCAAGCCCAACAAGCTCTAAATCAAATGGGCAGGTTGGAGATTTTGCTAACTGACTCAATGTGCGGTGTGAATCCTAACACACATTAGAATATTAGAGACTTAGAATCTTGAGCTATAGAAATGAATTTGATTCAATACACTCTTTGAAACATGCATTGAGAAAAAATGGCTAGAGGTGTATAAAATTAGTGGGAGACGTAAGCCACCACCGTGCTTGTCCAGCAAGCTTGCCCCTGCCCCCTTTGTGTCAGTCTTGCCTTCCTCTCAAGCTGGGAACTCGGAATGGGGACTGTTGCTGGGGCCACACCACTTATGACAACACAAGCATAATTTTTACATGGTTCAGTCATATTGCATGTTTAGTGATGTCTGTTGGTTTGCTTATTTAGCATTTTATCATAAGCATTTTTCATGTTGCCCAGAAGCATCTAGAATTACCATTTTAATGGCTGCATACTATTCCATTAAGTGGATATGCCATGGTTTACTGACTATTAACATACTGTTGGATATTTAGGTTGCTTGCAATTTTTGCTGTCATAAATCACCTGCATATAGCTTTTTCTTAGGTTTGAATTCCTTATAATAACTTCCCTGAAATATGATTACTAAGTTAAAGAGTGTGGACCATTTTTAACGTCTTGGAAATGCATTTCCAAATCCTTCCAAAAGGAGTGCACCAATCTGCACAGCCACAAGTAATGTGTGAGGTGCCTTCTAAGAGCACCTCCATGACTGATAAGCTGTGCGCTCAGAACAGTGAGAATCCTGATGAATAAGCCAAGAATATAGGATATGTTCATTGGTTATACATCTGTAACGGGTTCTCTTTTACCGAGGCGTTACACATCTGTATTTAGCCTCCCCCATCCTCTCTCTCCCCCTGTGCAGCCTGTCTGGAAATCATCCAGATAGCCACTTATAAGTGTGTCTACTGAAAGTGGGGTATCAACTCCCCTAGAAGCTACCGCTCCCAGGGACCGCAGGAAAAGGCTCTCTCAGTCTTTGCCCAGCACAAGTAATATGAACTAAGGGATCACAAGGCTCTACTCTGACTCCCTTCCACCCTCCTCTCCTGCCTTTCTCCCTCTCTCACAGGTTTCTAGCTCAGTAAACCACATGTACCTGCATCCCTGTCTCAGGCTCTGCTTCTGAGGAACTCAAACTAAGACAGTTATTCATACGGTTTCTATTGCAATCACAGATTCCCATCTTTGCCTCTGTTGAGACCAGGCTCTGGGTTCCTAAGACACTAGGGAAGAATGCACCCTTAAATCCTTAGTCTCCAGGCCAGTATACATGTCACAGCACAGTCATTCAATAAATGCCAAGTGAATGAGGTAAATAAATGCCCCCTTCTCATGCTGCACCCCTGGTGTCCAGTCAACAGCCCAGGGCTCCTCTTGACCATTTCTACTAGGGAATCCAGCCTTGATTTCTCAGCCATTCAGTCTTGCTCAGGCGTCCAGCTGGGGCAGCTAATAGATGAAGCTATTCCATCTGCAAGTCTCAGCTCTGAGACAAGCCAGAGCTCCAGGACTCCCCCACACCTTGATCTCAGCATCGGCCCTCATGACCCCATCTCGGCAGCCACCGTGCTTTAACATTACACCCTCAGTGACCCAGAATGTTTGGAATGGGAGACAGGAGGAGGAAGATATGTCTGCAGCTTCATGAACTCGCTAATAAGGGCCTTCTCCACAATGCTGGCTGATGCTCATTAAGCAGAGGCTCCTGCAGCCAATTCCTATCAGACTTCAGGGTCAGAAGAAAACTCTGGCTATCTAGACTTAAGGTTTCATCATAAGATGCTGCAAATCACATCTGAAGTGTTCAGGGTTAAAAGAAATCATTAAATAACAACAAAGGTAGGAGTTTCTCTTCTGAGATAAGCTTCACAGGAAATTTCCGGCTGCTCAACATGGCATCCCCAAATGCTTGGAGGACTGAAATTTTTTTTTTTTTTTCTTAACATTATTTGTACATTTAATAATCGAAAATATAAACAATTAAAAACTAAAAAGTAAACACAGATGAATAAATATATACATTTCTCCATTAAATTTTGATGTGACCCTCCAGTAGTTCTCACCTGAGTCTTTTAGGCAAATAGGGTATTTAAATTTTAAATGAATTAAAATTAAATAAAATTAATATTCCAGTTCCTCAGCTGCAATAGCCACATTTCAAGTGCTCAGTAGCCACATGTGGCTGGTGGCTATTGTATTGGACAATGAAGATACAGAACATTTCTCTCTCTCCCGATGCTCTGGGGAAATCGCTCACCCCAAGGGTGTCTTAGATTCTAACAGTGCTCTCTTTCAAAGCCCCAGGGCCTGATCGATAGGCCTCAGGGCACGCTGGTTCAGTTTGGTGGGCTGTTGGCAGCCATATTGAAGACAGGTGTGTTCAGGGACAGAATGGCTTTAGAAAGAGCAGAAGCTTCTATCACTTCAGTCAGGGGGTCCTTTGGGGATAACACTTCACTTCTAGAGAGCCAGTGGTGGGAGATTTGTCCTTTTTCTAGACCAACCTTCCAGCTCTCTAAGACCCCTTCCAGCCTCTCAGCAGACCAAGTCTGGCTGAGAGAGAAGCCCTCACAGGGCTAGTTAGCCTCAGCAACCTCCTGAATCTTAAAGTGCCACTTTACTCACCACAGCTGTGACAGGGAGGCAGCAGCTGAGGAGAGATGGAGAAAGTCCCTGCCCACATGAATAGTCACCCTAAGTCCATTGTGGTGGGGGCTAAAAGACAGCCAAAGCAGGCCCCTCTGCAGCCAAATCCTGTGCCTGTGCAAAGGTCCCTGAGGGCCCAGGGCCACTGGACCAAGTAATGCCAGGGGGCACCGTCCACATTAAAGTCTAAGTAGATGGTGCCTCCTGGAACAGGGCATGGCTGCAGTCGTGCATGTGGGCACATACCTCACTGGCCATGCAGGCCGCCCCCCTCCATCCTTGTTCACTCATAAGTGATGTGTCTTCAGAGTCACTCATTTTATAAACTCACCATTGTCTGCAAACTGAGATCACTGACCTGCACACTTAGCTGATTAAAGTCCATCTCTGTAGATGCAGCCACAAATTCTACTGAATCAAAAAGATACTATTGCTGGTTAAGGTGATGATGACTCCCCAGGCCCTTAGGATTATGGGAAAGTCCTTGATTAGACCATGGGTTCATGCTTCTTTTACTGCAAAACATGTCTGTCTGTTGAAGACAGATGTGTCCCTCAACATCCCTCTGAAGTCTGAAGACACAACCTAATAGCAGTTAGCATGAGAACCTCTTTGTGTTTGCATAGCACTCAAGAATCTACAGCACAGAGCCCGTCAGAGCCTGGTCCCTGCTACAGGATGTAGGCAAGGCTTAATTGCCTCCAGTATACATCACCCAGGCAGGAGGAGATAAGAAGGGCAGTAAAGGAGACCTCATCAACTGTTGCCCTCTTAGAAAGAACTCTCCAAGAAGCAGCACCTGCCACACTGCTTACATCTCACTGTCCAGAATGTGGTCACATGGCCACATTCAGGTGCAAGGGAGGCGGGGAAGTATAGTCTTTTAACTGTGCACATCATTTTCACAATAAATTCTGATCTCAGCAAGGAAGAAGGTGAGAACAGATATTGGTTAGGCAACTAGCAGTCTCTTCTGCTTGGCTCACTTTTACAGGTGATGTAGATGCACTGAGGAGCTTAAGAAATTTGCCCACGTTAACAGAACCAGGACTTGGAATCCACATTTCCCCACCCAAAACCCATTACCCT
The DNA here is from genome assembly GCA_029593785.1 of Cabassous unicinctus. NCBI lineage: Eukaryota > Metazoa > Chordata > Mammalia > Cingulata > Chlamyphoridae > Cabassous > Cabassous unicinctus. The sequence goes on from JAQZBX010014374.1 coordinate 20,375, forward strand.
GCCTGTTGCTTCCTTAAAGATGTACCTTCTGGAACGGTGTGGCTGTTATAGAAGTTGCTGCCAGAGGCCATTAACAAGGCAGTATCCTTCCTCCCCCAACAAATCACACACACTCTGCCATCTCTCCAGGCTCATCAGGATCATGAAAATCAGCCTCAGTCTCAAAAATAAATCTGTCACCTCCATCAATCACGTAAAACAATTGGTCAATCGGCTGCAGGGGAGGATGCCATGACGAATCAGGGGTTGAACTAAATTGGAATTGACCAGCAGATTCATTCCAACCGTCACCTTGACAGTTCCAGGCAGACATAGTCACAGAGGCCAGGGTTGTTGAAAGACTCAATATGTGCGCGCGCGCACACACACACACACACACACACAGGACTTTCATTCTCTGCTGCTTGCGTTGCCTTGGCTCTGCAGTGACAATAAAGCAGAGGTCATCTCCCAAGCTGCTCTGAGATCCCCGAGAATACTTATGCAAAGATAAGGCAGAAGAGAAAAACCAATTTCCTTCTAATATTTTCAGCTTCTTCAGAAAACAACTACAGTGCAGAAAATATTCATCTCTGCCATTGTGGCAAAGAATGACAAGGGTGCAAAGCAGATGCAATTGCGCCTCTTGTACACTGAGAAATAACACAATTAAGAAATCCCAGCACCGCTCCATTTCTTGAGAAAGTATTCAAGCCCCAATTTCTCTGATGAAATCCCCCAGAAAGGACACACAAAGCAAACTAAAGGCTACTTTATTCACTTACTTTCCAAATGGGTCCTTTTAAATGTGCAAGTAAATGGCTCTTATATCTGGAGGGTGTTAGACTAGACACAAGCAAAATAAGGAAAGTGGGTTTTGTATATATTGTTGTGAGAGAACAAAGTAAATGACTCCACAGAGAGGAACTTGGAGAGGGATAATATTGCATGTGACCACAGAAATATTCTAAACTGAATCGAATAGGAAGTAAAGAACATGTCCAAATTGCACTGCTTGCCATAGTCTGCTACAAGAAAATACAGGCAATCTATTATGCCCAAATTCAGAATCCATTAACATTTGCTGAGTACCTCCTATGTGCCAACAAACAAGGTATTTTCAGAAATGTTATCAATTTAGTCCTTGTTCCAAGCCTATGAGGTAGTCATATTCTATTCCCATTTTAGAGATGAGAAAGCTGAGACTCAGATTAAGCAATACTAAGGGACAGATGCAGGGGCAGATATGGAATCCACTTGCTGTGACTGCACCACAAAGCAGTCTCCCTTGCCAGGATATCACTAACTGTATTCAAGGGGGGCAGTGCTGTAGGGCAAGGAGGCCAGAAGATTTCTCCAGGGTTCAGAGCTGGGTTCTCACCACTCATTAGTTCTGTGACCATGGACAAGTGTCTTCCTTTTCTGAGTTCCTGCCTCATCTTTAAAAAAACAGATAGTGTTCCTCTCCAATTGCTATTAATGTTTAATTAGAGAATGTAGACAAAATGCTTGCCACATATTCTGTTTCTATTCTATTCCAATAACAAAAAATGGCCCATTAAATATTCATTGTGAAACCAGGATATTTGGAGAGACTACTTCAAGGGGAATTATCTGCTCTGAATCCACATTGCCATTTGCATGGCTAGCCCACCTTGCCCCTTAATAATCCAGCAGAAGATCCCTGAGTGCTTGATCACTGCCAGTTTTTGCCGGGTTCCAGCTTAGAAGACACTCTGGCCCTGCCCTTGAAGAATGTGCTGAGGGACAGTGCACAGAATGGTGTGGACGGTAGGAACCAGCCTATATCCAGTGACAGCCACAGTGGCTCCCCTGCTGTGGAGTACAGGGTTAACTCGGTGGTGTTGGGATGCTCAAACCCTACACATGCCAAAGAAAGGCCTGGCCCTTGACCAGCTCCTGGAAGATAACCTCTGGGCCCTTGGACTAAACTGCCTGAGAAGAGAATCTTTGTAGACCTGAGCCTTGAGTGATGTCAGAGTGTTTATGCTGGCAATGGGGTTTATGGTGGGCCTTTAGGGCCATGCTGTAGCAGTCTGACTTCTGGAGGGCCTAGAAAGCAAGTAATTGGTCAACTCCATGCTCACATGACTGACCCCCAATAAAAACCCTGGACACCAAGTTCAGGTGAGCTTCTCTGGTTGGCAATACTTCATGTGTGTTGCCATACATTGCTGCTGGGAGAATTAAGCATTGTCCTTATGACTTCACTGGGAGAGGACAACTGGAGGCTTGCATTTGATCTCTCCTGGGTTCTGCCCTCCTTTCTTTGCAAATTTTAATATGTACCCTTTTGCCGTAGTAAGTCTTAGCCATGAGTAGAACAGCTTTTCTAGGTTCTGTAAGTCCTTCTAGTGAATCTGAGGGTAGTTTTGGGACCCCCTGACCCATGTGCCATTGGGAAATGGTTTCCTGTTTCCCTCTTGGAACATCAGCCTCCCCTTCCACCTATGATTCCAGGGCCCCTAAGAGCCCATACTCATTGCTCTCAGCAAGAATCCCACTTGCCATATTCCTACATTCTCTGCTGGGAAAGACACAGACACCTTTGATGCTCATGGAGCCTCTGATGGTGGGTAAGTCAAGGGCCTAATCACTTGTCTATGGGGGGGTCCCTCTCCCTACCTTTGTGTCATCATCACTCAGTGCAAGTTCTAGAGAGTGCATCCTTCAGTTCACATGGGGGTATGATATAATGATCTGAATGGGTCTGGCCATCCTCAGGCAAATTCCCTGTGTATTCCCTTTCTCCACAATCTCTCTCCAGTATCAGCTAGTGCTCCCCCAATTGATATCATGGGATCTTAGGTTGAATGTAAGGTCCTGTGCTTGGTCCTGGTGACCCAGTGAGTAAATAAGAATAAAAGTCTTCCTTGATTTTGTAGGGCTTTGTAAGGGGTTTGGCATCAAATATCACAGGATTGAGTAATGGGAAGAAAAAGGGATAATGATGCTATAATCAGCAGGTGCAAACATATGGCAGGAGGCAGTTAAATGGCTGGAGGTAAAGGTGAAGGGGAAACCGAAAGCAATGGATGATCTTCATAGGCCAGACTAATTTTGGATATCCCTCACATTATACTAAAAAGGTATCTGCAATTCTACCTCCAACATTAGTTGCATTATTTTTGCCATAAAATTATTTTGCGATTATTTTACTGCCAATATTATTTGGCTCTGAATAACTCATTTAACTTACGATTGCCTAGGGTTTCTCAGCAATCACTTTGTTCCCTTGCGCATGCTTGATCTTTGAGGAAAGCTAACTGATAGTTTATTTTCAAATACAATGAAATTTCTTCAACAGTAAATTTGACTATACACACAGACACATATATTATGGGCACACATATTTCATGGATATTTCACTAAGTGCTTATTAGCTTCAAGTTTACAGTTTTCTTTCCATATTTTGAGCCAAGAAATTATTTTTCTGGGCCTTAAAATATTTCTGTAAGCCCTGAAATCTCTTGGCCATGGTATCTAGTGACCTAAAGGAGCCTGGAGAGGGAGGAAGGCCAGACAGGGAAGCTTTGGAGAGCCTTGAAGGGTCTTGAATGGCAGGGTAGGTGTTGATGCCACCTACTCTGAGGGTAGAGTGGGAGGGGACACAAAGAAGTGATGTGAAGTAGAGAAGAAATAGGGACAGATTTGCACAGAGATGGTCACTCTGGCTGCCCTGTGGAGGATGAATGGCAACAGGGTGTGGAATGAGGAGGGGCAGAACTATAAGCAGGAACACAAAGAAGAAGGTTGGTAGGAAGGTCCAGAGGAGATGTGATAAGGCCAGCCCAGCACAGTAAGCATAAGGATGAGGACGACAAGCTCCTTCCCAGGCAGGCAGTGGCATAAGGCAGAGCATCTCAGAAAACTACACTGGAACAAGGAAGGGGCACTGGCCATAGCAAGGACATTCTACACCAGACATCCAGGGTTGCTCTCCCCCTCGGAATATGCTCATTGAGGGCACAAAGCCATTCCCAATTGGAGGGTTTCTATGGAGATGAAGGATGGGCAAGCAAAAGAGTATAGGATTTACAGACTGCACTAGGTCCACCCAGCGCCAGCTTCTCAGAGCCACCATCTTTTCCTTGGATTCTATAATGTTCTGGGCAGTCTGAATGAATCTGTACAAAAGTTGCTCATTCAGTCTCACAGAAGCCCAATGAGATGAGTGCTGTTATTCTGATTTTATAGATAAGGAAATGGAGGTCCAGAAAAGTTTATAATCTGCCCAAGGTCACACAGCTGGTAAGTAGTGAGATTAGAGTCTGAATTCAGAAGGTATTACTCTTCCCACAATACCCTGTTGCTTCCACAAGCCCATTAACAACAGGGGAAAATATCACTATTATTGACAGTGAAGAACAATTTATAGACAGTATCTCATCATACTATTATTCTATGTATTTTAATTCATTTACCTAGTTAATCGTCATAAGAGTTTTGCTTCATCATGGCAATCCAACAGATCCAATAATGTCATTTAATATTTGATCCTAGTGGCAATGGGATCTGTAGATGTCCCTCCAACCCTGAGAATGATCTATATTGAAACGGAGCAAAAATTGAAAAATATAGAGGTAGCAAAATAGATTACATTTAAAAAATACAATATAGATCATGGGAAAAAAGAGAAAATAATAATCTACCTTAGAAAGTTCCTTGGACTCAGAGATCTGGTAAGACAAGGAGTGGTGATGGTTATAAAAACAAACGTGAGAATTCATTGAGTTATGGCAGCAAAGAATCCTCATGCCGTGTCTGTGAGCGGGAGAGGGGAAATGGAGGAGAGAGACACCTGAGAGATGAGGGAAGATGCACAGTGTTAGGGCTGATTGGATGTGGGGGTGCTGAAGGAGAGGAAAGGATCCCCAATAATTCCCAGGTTTCTAAACTGGGAAGGGAGGATGCTGTTCACCAAATAGAAAATGTAGGCAGAACCATTTTCGGCATTTGCACTGTAGAATTGAGGTGGGCATAAGACAGGTAGAAAAAGCAGTTAGGCGCATAGACCTGGAGCTCAGAAGAGGGATGGAGATGTGACCATGTTGAAAACATGGGACAGATAAGAAGCTACCAAGGGAGAGTTTGTGTAATGAGGAGAGAATTGGACAGAGGGCCCAGCCCTAAGAAACAAACAAGAGTAGAAATTGGAGGTAACAGTGAACATGTGATCCTGGAAGGGAGTCTTCAGTGCACATGGACTGGATAGTTTTTTTTATTTGTAAAAACAAGCTGATGTGCAGTCCACAGGGAGGAAATCCCCTCTACTGGCCTGGGTAAGATGGGATTTTTCTAGCATAGAGAGCCCTGTCCTTGCTTGAGAGAAAGAAAAGCTGAAGCAAGACAGGAATGCCCTAAGGAAAATAAAAGGATGGATGTGGGAGGGAGTATGTCAGGTGTTGAAAATTCAGAGGCCGACTAAGCCAAGCCTAAGGGAAAGATAAGAACCTTCAAATATTTGACATGTGTTAGTGCCAACAAGGGAGAGAATTGATTCTGTCCCAAATAGGGGGCTATGACTTGTAAGTAATGATAAGAAATAAAAGCCATTGATTATCAGCTCTAAAGACCAAACCACTTGTTTGTGAGTAATTGTCTCAGGGCAATAGAGAAAAATAATGAGAAAATGGAGACCCTTAAGAGCTATATACGAGCACGTCCAAACAAACAAAATTGCTCCACTGTTGGGGGCAGGGAATATATTGACTCAACTTTTGAAGAATGGTCTCAAGTTTTGAAAAAGTGTATACCCAGAAATTACACTTCCAGGGATTTATTCTAAAAGAAATATTAGACATGTGCATGCTGGTGTACGAATTACAATTTTAAAAAATTAGAAAAGATCTGACTATCCACAAATCAGAGTTGGGATAAAATGAATTGTATGTCAATATGAGAATACACCAAGACTTTAATAAAAACAATGTTTCCACTTTCTCGCTCCCCTTTCACCCATCTTACGCTACTCTGGCTTTTGCCTGCTTATATTTCCCAATACCTGCTTCTGCCAAGGTCATCAGTGGCCGCCATGTTGTCAAATCCAATGGGACCCTTAAAAGACTGCTTCCTACTCTACTCTCAGACAACTGACAACTTACTCCATTCTCAGTCTCGCTATTGTCCTGCAGGCATGACATTTTTCCAATCTTCCTCTTGCCTGTCTAGGCTGTGTCTCCAGAGCCTAGCAGTGCAGGCTCTGCCTTCACTAACCAACCTCATGGTGGTGGCGTTCCTGAGGGTACAGCCCTGGGTACGCGTCCCTTGTCTCTTCATACACTCAAGGTGGTTACATCCATTACATGGCTTTGTAGGGAAAATGTGTGCTTAATGGAAAACTATGCATTATCTATAACACATGCTTTCTTGTGACCCAATTCTATAGGAGCTATATTACAGCTCTACAAGCTGCAGATAATGGATAGCAAGGCAGAATAATCCTTGTCTGTAGACATGCAAATGGTTCTGTCTTGGGGGAGGAACAACCTTTTCCTCTCCCCTATACCAAAAATAAAATAAACAAATAAATAAATGAATGAATGAATAGATAAATAAACAAAATTCAGTTTTTCCTCCATGTACATATTATTTAAATATTCCTGACCTATAAATATCTATTCTATCTATTTCCTTTGCACTGGTTAAAACACCTCACTGGTCTCCTCATGAATGCATTAAATAAAATCTTTAACCAAGGTTCATTTTTATACCTATATAAGGCTCATGATTTTACCCTTTCTTGAAAATTATCCTTTAACAGTTTTAAGTGGCATCGAGAGCCAAAGAATCCAAATGTATGTATCCATCACTGCCTGGACCCACCTTAGTGGTTTGTATATACTTATTTCTATAACTACATTAAATATATATCTCCCCCATTAGTCTGTAGCATCTATGGAAGCTGAGATCATAACTGTTTTACTCATCATGCAACAGACTATCAGGCTTCAGGCTTCATATCTGTACTATAACTATACATTTGTATTTATTGAAGTAAAAAAAAACCGAACTCTCACATAGGCTGCCGCCGGGTCCAGTCCCTGGCTAGTGGCTGGAGACAGAAAATGACATAAAAATCCTTTCCCCCAAAACAGGGATATGTGCAGCTGATCACTGATCACAGCTTTTGATTAGCAAATTTGGATCACTGTGCCCTGGCTCTAAGGGCAGCCATTTTTTCAATCCTCCTTGGACCCGGTGGAGTCAGTAGAGATTTAAAGATGGAGGGCTTCCTCAGGGCTGCAGGAGTAAGTTAGCTGAAGGGCTGCATTTGCTGGGCAGGCCAGGGAAGCTCAGCTTTGAGGACCTGTTGGCGAAGTTTGTGGTGCCCTCTCTGACCCCCTCCACAGGGCACTTTGGAGCAGGTCTGTGCCTGCTTCATGGGTCCCTGGCCCTAATTTGGCTGGGAAAGACCAATTAGAAAAGTCCTCCCCAGGGTGAGCCTCCTTCCAGAGTTTGCCCTCCAGGCAAAACCAGCATGAGAAAATTAAAAGAGTGTAAAAACTATAGAAAGAGACAATCTAGGACAAAGGCCTGCCAGCTTCAGATACCTGGGAGAGGGAGCTGGCAGAAGAAAGAATCAGTGAACTTGAAGAAAAGACACTTGAAATGAATCGGGCTGAGGAGCAGAAAGAAAAATGAAATATTAAAAGCGAAAACAGCCTAAGACACATCTGGGACACCATAAAGTATGCCAATGTATTCATTATGGGAGTCACAGAAGGAAAAGAAAGAGAAAAAGGAGAAGGACTATTCAAAAAAATGACAGAGAACTTCCCAAACTTAGCAAAAGAGGTGAATATGCACATCCAATAAGCTCAGAGAACACTAAACAGGATAAACATATACCCTGTCATATATTGACTGCACTATCAAATGCAAAGGACAAGAAGAGAGTTCTGAAAGCTGCAAGAGGAAAGAAACGTTACATATAACATATATATACAATAAAATATATATCTGAATATGACTAGATTCAGTGCTGATTTCTTATCAGAAACCATGGAGGTAAGAAGGCAGTGTTTTGAAATACTTAAAGGGCTGAAGGAAAACAACTACCAGCCTAGAATTTTATATCCAGCAAGACTCTCTTACAAAAATGAGAGAGAGATTAAGAAATTATCAGATAAACAAAAACTGAGGGAGTACATCACCACTAGACTTGCTCTGCAAGCAACGCTAAATGGAGTTCTTCAGACTGAAATGAAAGGACACTAGTGAGTGGGTCAATGCAGCATAAGGGAATAAAGACCTATGGTAAAGGTAATCATTTGGATAATTATAAATACTAGGATTATTGCATTATATTTTTTGGTATGTAACACCACTTCTTATTTCCTCCATGTGCTAAAATGTAAATACATAATAATTAATGATGAATCTGTTTTTGGATATAAAATGTATAAAGATATAAGAGGTAACAAGTACAAAAAATAGGGGGGAGCAGAGGGTTATAGGAAAAGTATGTGTATACACTATCGAAGTTAAGTTGGTATCAAACCAAATATAATTTTTATATATTTAGAATACTAAAATTTAACCCCACGTAACCACAAGGAAAACAGATGAAAAATATATACAGCTAGAAATGAGAAGGCCCGCAACATGGTACAACACAAGAAAGCAAATACATACAACAAAGCTTTAACAGAAGGACAGAAAAGGTATAAGACTTGCAAAGGCTAAAGAGCAAAATGGCAGAAGACAGACCTATATAATTGGTAGTGACTTTAAATGTAAATGGATTAAATTCTCTGATCAGAAGGCAGAGATTGACAGAATGGAGAAAAAGCATGACCCAACTATAGGCTATCTGCAGGACACTCATCTCAAAGTCACAGACAGAAGTAGGTTGGCGGTGAAAGGATGGAAAATAATATACCATGAAAGTAAGCAAGAGAGAGCTGAAGTGGCTATACTAATATCAGATAAAATACACTGTAAGCCAAAAACAGTTACTAGGGACAAAGAAGTTCATTACATACTGATAAATAGGACAATTCAATAGGAAGATGTAACAATTATAAATATATACGCACTTAACAGCAGAGCCCCAAAATATATGAAGCAAATACTGACAGATTTGAAGGGATAAATGGATGGTTCTATGTTAATAGTAGGAAATGTTAACATGCCACTTTCAACAATGGACAGATCATCTAGTCAGAAGACCAATAAGGAAGAAAAAGACTTGAATGATACACTAAACCAGGGATTCTTAACCTTTTTTGTTCCACGGAACCCTTTGCCAATCAGGTGAAAACAATAGACCCCTTACCAAGTCTACACTATACTGTGTATTATTTAATAAATAGATCACACCTGCACCAATATGTCCCCACAAGAATAATGTGTTTTTAAATTTCATTTCAAGCTCATGGATCCCTTGTTAAGAACCCTTGCACTAAACCAACTAGACCTAACACACATATATAGGACACTGCACCCAATGAAAACAATACATATTCTTCGAGTGCACATGGGTCATTCTCCAGGATAGATCATATGTAAGGTCATAAAACAAGACTCAATAAATTTAAAATTACTGAAATCATGCAGTGCATATTCTCTGACCACAATGGAATGAGGCTAGAAATCAATAACAGAGGGAGAAAGGGAAAATTCACAAATATGTGGAAATTAAACAACCAGTGTCTTAAAGAGGAAATCAGAAGGGAAATTAGGAAATATCTTGAGGCAAATGAAAATGAAAATACAACATACCCAAACTAATGAGATGCAGCAAAGGCAGTGCTGAAAGGGAAATTTATAGCTCTAAATGGTTACATTAAAATAGAAGAAAGATTTCAAATCAGAGACCTAACCTCAAAACTGGAAGAACTAGAAAAAGAAGAGCACACTAAACCCGAAGTGGGCCAGAAGGAAGGAAATAAAGATTAGTGTGCAGATAAATAGGGGAAAAAAGCAATAGAGAGAATCAACATTCTTTGAGAAGATCAACAAATTGACAAAACTTTAGCTAGACTGACAAAGATAAAAGAGAATACAAATAATGAAAATCAGAAATAAAAAGGGAGGCATACTACTGACCCTGCTGAAATTAAAAGAACTATAAACGGAAACTATGAACAACTGTATGCCAATAAATTAGATAACCTAGATGAAATGGATGAATTCTTAGAAATATACAAACTACCTACATTGACTCAAGAAGAAATAGAAGATCACTGGAGGTTCTGAGGGCAGGGAGAGGGAAAAACACATGAAATATGGGGGCATTTTGGGGACTTGGGAATTTTCCTGAATGACATTACAATGACAGATACAGGCCATTACATATCTTGCCATAACCTACAAAATTGTGCAGGAGAGAGTGTAAACTACAATGCAAACTATAATCCATGCTTAGTGGCAATGCTCTAAAATGTTTTTATCAATTGCAACGAATGTACCACACTAATGAAAGATGCTGTTAATGTGTGAATATGTGGGAGGTGTAGGAAGCAGAGCATATGGGAATCCCCTATATTTTTATGTAACATTTATATAATCTAAATACCTTTTTAAAAAAAAATAAAAAATATATTAAAAAAAAGAAGAAATAGAAGATCTCAATCAACCAATTACTGGTAAAGAGACTGAATCAGTAATCAAAAACCTTCCAAAAAAGAAAAGCCCAGGACCAGATGGCTTCACAAGAGAATTCTACCAAATATTCCTAGAAGAATTAGCTCCAATTCTGCACAAATTCTTCCAAAAAATGTTAGAGGAGGGAATACACCCTAACTCATTCTACGAGGCTAACATCACATGGTACCAGAGTTAAAGATACAAGAAATCAAAATTACAGACCAATATCTCTTATGAATATAGAGGCAAAAATCCTCAACAAAATAGTAGCAAATTGAACCCAACAGCATATTAAAAGAATTATACAGCATGATCAAGTGGGACTTATCCCTGGTATGCAAGGTTAGTTCAACATAAGAAAATCAATTAATGTAATATACCACATTAACAGAATGAAAGAAAAAAAACCACATGATCATCTCAATCAATGCAGAAAAGGCATTTGACAAAATACAGCACCTTTCTTGATAAAAACACTTAGAACACTACAAATAGAAGGAAACTTCCTCATGATAAGGGGTGAATATGAAAAGCCCACAGCTAACAGCTTACCAACAGTGAAAGAAAGCATTTCCTCTAAGATCAGAAACAAGACAAGGATGCTCACTATAACAAATGTTTTTCAACATTGTACTGGAAGTTCTTGCTTGAGGAATTAGGCAAGAAAAAGAAATAAAAGGCATCCAAATTGGAAAGGAAATAAAACGTTCCTTATTTGCCCATGATATGATCCTACATATAGAAAATCTTGAAAAAGTCCACAACAAAGCTCCCAGACCTAATAATAATAAATGAATTCAGCAAAGTTGCAGGGTACAAGATCAACACCCCAAAATCAGTAGTGTTTCTATACAAAAGCAATGAACAATTAGGAGAGGAAATCAAGACAAAAATTCCAAAAAAAGACAAACAACCCAATTAAAAAATGGGCAAAAGGCTTGAATAGACATCTCTCCAAAGAAGATATACAAATGACCAGAAGGCACATGAAAAGATGCTTAACTTCATTAGCCATCAGGGATATGCAAATCAAAACCACAATAAGATATCATTTCATACCCATTAGAATGGCCGCTATGAAAAGAAGGGAAAAATAACAAGTGTTGAAGAGTATGCAGGGAAATAGGAACACTCACTCATTGCTGGTGGCAATGTACAATGGTGCAGCTGCTGTAGAAGACACTTTGGTGGTTCCTCAGAAAGCCAAGAAGAGAACAACCATATGACCCAGCAATCCCACTGCGAGGTATATACTCAAAAGAATTGAAAACAGGGACTTGAACAGATACTTGCACACCAGTGTTCATAGCGGCATTATTCACAATTGCCAAAAGATGGAAGCAACCCAAGTGTTCATCAACCACTGAATGGATAAATAACATGTGGAATATACACACAATGGAATATTATTCAGCTGTAAAAAGGAACATGTGACAACATGGATAAATGTGATGACATCATGTTGAGTGAAATAAGCCAGACACACAAGGATAACTATTGCATGATCTCACTGTTTTTTAAACAATTAGAATAAGCAAAACCATAGAGTCAGAATCGAGAATATAGGTTACCATGGGATGAGGTGGGGATTGGGAATGGGAACTTAAGGCTTAAAATGTACACAGTGCCTATTTGGAATGACAGAAATGTTTTGATAATGGATGGTGGTGATGGTAGCACAACATTGTGAACATAACAGCAATAAAATATATATCTGAATATGATTAAGAGGGGAAATGTTAGATTGTATACATGGTAACAGAATACAATTTTTTTTAAAAAAATCCATGGAACTACACTACACAGTTAACCCTAAGTTAAACTATGAACTTTAGGTAATAGTACAATTATAAAAACATGCTATCATCAGTTGTAACAAATGTTCCACACCAATGCAAGGTGTTGGTGGTGGGGTGGTATATGGGAATCCTGTATGCATGATTCTTTTGTAAACCCACAACTCCTCTAATAAAGGAAAAAAGTAAAAATAATGAAAATTTTCTTTAATCATTACTAAATGATGTTAAAAATAAGTTGGCTTAACTTTCCCAACATGTACAGCTGCAGTGTGACCAGCTCCAGACACCAGAGTTTCTCTGGCTTGCAACTTGGCCAGTACCTCCAGTCTGCCCAGAGCTCAATCCCCAGAGGCCGAGCACTCTCCTAGGTAATATCTTTCATCCAGTGTCTCTGACAATATATGACAGGAGTTAAATGTCATGCTCTTGGGATATTTTGCATGGTATATCCCAGGAGTCCCATTGCCCACTCATTCTGAGTCCTAAATGCCTCATAACACAGAATATCAATACCTTGATATAGCCACACTTACTTGAGAATGCGCACTCACCCATTCTTCAAACTCCTAGATGTGCTAGCCAGCCAGAGTGGTGAAATGCACAGGGCTCTGTCTCCAGGGAGTTTAGAGTTTGGCGCAGTTCAAGACAGTGTGATGATCCTTTGTTGCCTATGGGAGGTCTTTAGATGTCCAAGCGGCATGGCTTTGATCAAAGGCTTTGGGGTGGGTGCAGGCATAGTCAAGTATGTGTACCAACTATAAAAGGCAATTAAGAGTCACATTATTAACTTCTTTCTTCTTGGGGTTATTCCTCTGGGCTCAATTTTATTGTGTTTAGTTCACATACTGTCTTATATAAAATAGTCTGGGCCAAGTTTCAATGAATTTGCTGCTTAACCTTCAAATAATAAAAACATTCAATCAGAACTCCTGCCTCCACTGCCCCATCGCCCCCACCTTTCCCCTAAGCCATGTGTTAACAGAAGATTCACAGCACATGGAAACCTTCTGCAGTGGACAGAGGGCAAGAGTGGGAAGAGCTTGGGGTCAGAGATGCTATTTCATAGCTGTCATGAGCTTTGAGCCTTGGGGAAGATGACTTCAGAGTCTCAGTGAAACTCCTGGGTAAAACTGGGGAGATCATCTTAACTAGCCTCCAAGTCACAGGTGGATCAATAGAGATAATGCTTCCGAAGGGCTCTGGAAACATGGAATTGTAAAGGTTGCGCAAATGTAGATGATGCTGGACACTTGGGCGGAGCTGAAGCTTTCTTCCCCAAATGAGCTTCCCCAGTGGCTGTAGGCTGGGTGTCTACCCTGCTATTAGAACTGCAAGGACAAGGGATTCACATTAGTGCTCTCACTCTGATAGGCTTCCTTCTAACTGAGGCGCTTCTTTGGGTCGGGCTCCCAGCTTTCCTCCCTTCTCTTTTCCCAGAGAAATCCTCCTCATTCTCCCATTGTTTGGGGCGCTGTCAGCTTTTACCACCAATGGGGCTGGGAAAACAGGTTAAATATTTGGAAAACAAAGTTAGAACATCCCCATATACCACAGACCACAAACAAAACAAAACCAAAACAACAAAAACGAGTTAATAAAAAATATGAAATCATTTAAAACACCGTCTCGGTAACAGTTATGGAGCCATGTTGGGTCATTTTAAGTTCTGTCAATGTATTTTTTCTGTATTTTCCAAATTTTCTGCAGTGCATGCATGTAAGTTCACAGCATTCATGCAGGCAACACATATTTCTTGAGAGCCTGCTAGTTGTCAGGCATGATTCCAGACCCTGGGGTCCAGAACAGACAAGGACACTGACCTTGGGGAGTATATAGTCTAATGGAAGAGGCATAAAATAAACAAATAAGCAAATAGATGGTGCCAGATTAGGCAAGTTCTGTGAACAGAGTACTAGTAACCGTTTAAAAGGGTAGGAGGAGGAGGAGGAGGCTAATTTAGACCAGAGTGTCAAACAAGGTCTGTGTGTGAAATTACTTAAACCAACACATAAAGGATGAGAATGAGTTTGCTGGTGAAGGGGCTGGGTGGAGAGAGGGAACAGCTTGGAAAACAACCCTGAGAAAGGAAAGAGTTTTGCCATAGTATTTTATGAGGAATAGGAAAAATAGACTAGAGTGGCTGGTGATGTGAGCAAGGGGGAGGAGAATGCAGAAACGGAGGTTGTAGACAGACATGAAAATCAGAGTGGACCTGAGATACCACTTTATGCCTACCAAACTGGCAAATTAAGAAAAAAAAATGGTATACACTTCTAGCAAGATTACAGTGAAATTACTCTTTAGTATAAAACAGCATAATTATTTCATTGAAAGCAATCTGCAAAATACTGCAAAAGCCACGAGGATGTCATGATATTTCAAATATCTCATTCTTTGAAATTTAGTCTAAGAGGAAAAATTCAGGCAGAAAGCTACAGGCAGAAAGATGGCGACATTCTGGAAACACCCAAATATCCAACAACATGGAATCGTTTAGCAAATTATGGTAATTAGACTCTATGGAAACTACAGAGCCATTAAACACTTTAAGAACCTATAAAATATTTACTAGATGATGCTGAGTGACAGGTGGGGACTATTAAGTGGCACATGGGGCATGATTACATAAGAACATGGTCAATGATTGAAAGAGAAGATGCAAAGGCAAAAAAAATTTTAATTGTAATAGGGTACTATGTTTGAAAATTTGCTTTGGTGTCAATACAAGCTTAGTTTTTCAATTATAAAGATGAAGAAGAAGGAGTAGCAGCACTAGCTATATCTGTGCTTGCTTTCAATCCTGGGCCCAGTTGTGAAAAGGCTTGGTTGGAAGAGTTACATGCTTTTAATGATTTGAAACATTCAGAGCTAGGAAATCTATATGGAAATGGCGAAAGGACATCCACTCCCTGCTGGGTCCCCTTGGACTCCAGCTTCACTCTCGGCTCCTGCCAAAGCCCCCATCAGGAGTCTCAGATGACTAGGGGGCCAGGCCAATGGTGGATGTGATTTAGAAATCACAAATGATGCTCTCCTCTTTTCTGCCACACACAGACAGTTCCTCTCTGTATCAAGCCAGGTTTGTATCCAGTGCTCGTGCCAATCTTCCATGGTTCTTGGTGAAGGGGGACTTCGGCATTACAGATTGGCCAGCAGCATATGCCTTGATGTAGCTCTGGCCAGGGGTGCACACCGAGCTCTAGCAACGGTGGGTCCTCCTAGATCCCTTTGAGCAGCAAGTGGCTACCGTTTGCCCTTTGGAGGTTCCTGAAGTTTACTGATGGGGAAGAGGGCCTAGATAGGGAGAGGGAAAGTGAGTCTCTAGGGTGTTAAAGTGTCCCAAGCTCCCATTAATTAAGGACCTACTAAGCCCTAGGCATCGCCCCAGGAGCTTACAATTATGTTGCCATGTGAGACCATTGAGCCAGGATCCAGGGGTTCTAGCCCCAGCCACTTCCTAAACTGTGTGTCTTATAGCAAATTATTTAACTTTCCAGGACTTAGTAGCGAGGACAACCACGGTACCTACCTCATGGGGCTATGGGCTGATTCGGTATGGTAAGCTTCACAGAGCATTAGTCAGCATTCAGATTAACAACCTTATTTCTACCCAGTGAGGTAAGCAGTAATTACTCCCATTTAACAAACAGGGATACCAGCTCAGAGGTCAAGCAAATTGTCCAAGGCTGTGCAGCATCCTAATGACAGAACTTGAATTCAAACTCAGATGGGTCCCATGGCAAACCTTCATCTGACTGTCCCTTGTTCCATTTGGACACAGAACCCCATGTTTGGCTTGCATCTCAGGGCTCAGCAAACGTGGAATTGTTTCTACACCTTGCAAGAATGTCAACGACTCACTAACTCTAATAAAAATAACCACTCACATGTATACTGAGTGCTTTACAATTTATGAAGATCTTTCACACTCAATTTGACTCTAAGGAGGAATACTACTCCTAAATTTTATTAATTTTATAACACATAGCAAAACAAAACATTTACAGTGACCCTTACTCTTATTACATAAATACATATATGTATATGTATGTATACATCTCTTTTATCTATATACATATGGTATGCATATGTTTGCACATATAGATTAAAAATATTTGTAAACGAGGGTAGTTCCCATTTAGAGAAAGTCTTTTATCTTAGCATCTTCACTCTGAACTGCTTCTGTTGTCATATTTCCTTCTCTGGCTTGTCTGCTTCCCTTGTCCCATTTAAGGGTCTTTGTGATTACATTGAGTCTATCTGAATAATCCAGGATAATATTCCCATCGCAGGGTCAGCTGATTAGCAACCTAAATTCCATCTGCCATTTTAATTTCCCTCTGCCATGTAGCCTAACTTATTCACAGGTTCCAGGAATTAGGATGTGGACATCTTGTGGGCTTCTTTGCTACCTACTACAAGTGGCTAATAGTGTCAGGCTGTCGCACTTGTGTTACATGCACTATTTTTATTGTTTATCAAGCTAGCTGGATTTAAAGAGATAGTCCCCAAATATATTAAAATTTAGAGGTCAATCATCACTCCTGTAGCCATAAAAATCTTCAGATAGCAAACAAAGAAAATGCATGACTATGGAGATGAAGACGGTGGCTATACAATCTGAGTGTCCATTCTACGTAAGGCCTATAGTGCTGAGCTTTTTTGATATTTTATTTCTTATCATTGCTCCAGCCTTTTGGGCTGGGTATAATTTCATCTGCTTACTATCTGGGAAGTAAAGGACTGACCCGAGGCCACACCATTGCCCGAGTGGTCCATCTGGGATCTTAACCTTTAATGTATAGTTACAAAGCGCAACCTCTTTCTTTATGACCCTTGGAATCCAGCCTGCTCACAGCATAATGCACCATAACCAAGTTGGGTCTATTCCAGAAATGCACTAATGAAAAATGTTGAATATTAGAAAATTATTGATATAATGCCTCATAGGTAGATCAAAGGATAAAACCATCTGATCCTCTCAAGAGAGGCCAAAAGTAATTTGATAAAAATCAGACTTCATTACTGATCAGAATTCTTAGTAAGCTAAGAATGGAAAGGCACTTTCTTATTTCTAGCAAAAAATGCTCTTATAACCCCAAAGCCTAAGAGAATAAATTAAACATAAAAACAAACACAAAAAACACCATTAGAACTACTAAAAGACATTGGTACTATCGTCAGATGCAAAGCAAAATAAAAATCAAAAGCCAGATCTCAGTAATAATGCATTTACAAATATAATAAAATGTATCTTATCCCCATATAAAATGAAAATATAAATACTTAGGAGTAAACTAAGACATGATGTGCAGAATCTATATGGAAATGTACATACCTACGATACTTTATTGGGGATGATAAAACAAGACCTGAATAAATGGAGATATATATAATGTTCTTGAATTAGCAAATTCAATATCGTGAAAATATCAATTCTCCCAAAACGAATTTTTGGGTTTAATAAAATTGCAATCAAAATTCTAATGGGATTCTTTTTGGAACTTGACAAAATGATTTCAAAATTCATTTGAAAGAATATTCAGAAGAAAGTATACAAAAACACTTAGAAAAAGAGGGAGAGAATTTCACTGTAGGGTATCAACATTTGTTCTAGTTATAACAAAGCCCATAAAAGAATCCAGTATATGGTGAAACTGGCCATTTAAAATTTATATGAATGAAGAATTGCTTAACAAATCCTAAACGTTTACTTGGTTAATGATTCAGGGAAAAAAGTAATTGATTGCATATCTGTCACAATATAATAAATCTAGTCTGGATAGAATAAGGATTTAAATTAAAAGCAGGAAAAAAACAAAAACTAGAAGAAAATAAAATATTCTTTTAAGAGACACTTTCTGTTCATTAAAAGCAAACACCATTAAGATCATACTTTGTAAATTTTACTATATAAAAATAGAGTAAGGTGGG
>JAQZBX010014375.1:0-38710 GCA_029593785.1 Cabassous unicinctus
AGGCACCAGGAACCGATCCCAGGACCTTCTGATGTGAGAGACAGGCACTCAATTACCCGAGCCACCTCAGCTCCCTGGTTTGTTGTGTCTCTCACTGTCTCTCCTCTGTGTCTCTTTTTGTTGCATCATCTTGTTGCACCAGATTTCCATGCCACGCAGGCCAGCCAGCTCTCCATGCCAGGAATCAACCTGGGACCCTCCATATGGTAGACAGGAACCCAGTCACCTGAGCCACATCCGCTTCCCCTGGGCATTTTTTTTTTTAAGTTCAGCTATTGTGGTTTTGAACCCCAGAAGTTCTGTTTGGTTCCTTTTTAAAATTTCTATCTCTCTACTTAGAGTCTCATATTGTTCATTCTTTGTTTTCCTGATATCTTGTAGTCCTTTCTCTGTACTTTCCTTCATCTCCTTAAACATTTTTAAGATCTTTTGTTAAAGGCTTATTTCAGTATGTCCACATTCTCATCTTCTTCATTTTTTTCTGTATTTTATCCTCTTTCTTTGGATGGCTACCATTTCTTGTTTCTTTTTGTGTCCTGTATTCTTGTTGCATGCTGTACATTTTAATATTTTAAAATGTTAATTCTGGGATTTACTCCCTGGGATGTATCTTTCTTGGTTTTGTAACCAGCTGGTGATAAGAATGATATTTTCTTGACTTTTATCCCTCCTGTCAGGAAGGTCTGCCCAAGGTAAATGCACTGTTCAGGGTTTTCCCTGTCTTACTGGGCCTCTGTCTTGCCTTGGACTTTTGCTTGTTAGTTGTTTTGGAGTTCCCCTGTTTACAGGAATTTGGTTGTTCCCTCTGTTTCAAGGGGCAAGCCTCCCTCTCCAAGGTATCTGAAGCTGGCTGGCCTTTGTCCTAGATTTCCTGCCTCTTTAGCTTTTAATATTCCTTTTGTTGTCTCCCACTTCTTTTGCCTGGAGGGAAAATTCTGGGAGAAGCATCACCCAGGGGAGGACTTTCCCAGCCAAAACAGGGCCAAGACCCAGGAAGGAAGCACAGACTGGCTCCAAAGTACTGTGTGGAGGGGGTCAGAAAGGGCACCAAGTCTTCTCTGATGGCTCCCCATAATTGAACTTCCCTGGCCTTTCCAGCAAATGCAGCCCCTCATCTAATTTTCTTCCACAGCCCTGAGGAAGCCCTGTATCTCTAAATCTCCATTGCCTCCCCCCTTGTCTTGGGATGGCTGAAACAATGACTGCCATCATTTTTCCAGAGTAGGTTGAAATAATAGCTTCCCTCAGATCTGTGACCCAAGGATCAAATTCACTCATCAAAAGCTGTAATCAGTGATTGGCCAAGCCTGCTCTTGTTCTTAGGGAAGAGGATTTTTATGTCCTTTTTATGTTCACCAGCCACTAGCCA
Source organism: Cabassous unicinctus (assembly GCA_029593785.1). Lineage (NCBI taxonomy): Eukaryota > Metazoa > Chordata > Mammalia > Cingulata > Chlamyphoridae > Cabassous > Cabassous unicinctus. Next base: position 1,370 of record JAQZBX010014375.1, read on the forward strand.
GGTACCCTGTAGCAGCTTGCCACAAGAGTGGTGGATGGACGCCGGTAACCACCATTTGGAGAGGGCAATTTACTGTTCTTCCCTGGATGCTGTACAGTGTTCTTCTGCCCTCTGTAGTTTTGAAATAGTTGTTTCAGACTGTTCCTGCCTGTTTAATAGTTTTTTGGTGGGAGGACTGAGTCCTGGAGCTTCCTACTCAGCTATTGTCCCTGGAAGTCCCCATATACCAATCAATTTTGCAATTTAGAGGAATATATTTTTACTGATGCCTCAAAAGCAGAGCATAATAAATTTCAAGAGCCTTTATTTTTATATTATGATTCCTTTTTCACCTTATATTCAATTTATATTCTCTGTGCTCCTGAATTGATAAAAGTAGAAAATAGAGCATATTTGTGACACGTATTATATCTATGTATTTATACTCTAGCACACGTGGCCCCAGAGTACCATTGAGCTAAGGCCCAAGGAATATATTGATACTGTGTTTTTGTGCAATCAGTGTCTGTACAGAGAAATTATATTTTTATTTCTCAGAAGATTACTAACAAATTCACCTTTATTTTATTTAGTAAAAAAATAAAGTTTGTTCTTGGGGATACAATTTCACCTGTATTCACTCTGACTTTTGAATATATGTTAAGATATTGATTTGGGACATTTCTTCTTTACAGGCAAGCATTTTGGTAATGAAATACTTTGAACCCGATGTTAGTAGATTTATTTATGTTTGGGTGAGTTATTATTTTTGGCCGTAGCTGTATCTGCTAGGAATTCAAATTTAATACTGCTTTTTTTGTGTTTTGTGCAATACAAGTAGCAACATGAATAAAATTGTGAAATGCTAAGATAGGCAATCTCTCTCACACACACACACTTTCTCTTTTTCTCTCATCCTTTCTCTTTCTATCTTATCTACAATAATGATTCTTCTGAGATCTATATAGTGCTCAGGAAACAGTATTTCTTTTTGGATATAGATAGATGCTACTAGTCAGAAGATCATATTTTAACAGCTTCAGCTTTAGGATTCAAGATTTTTGGCTAAACTTGCCTTAAAGTGAATTTAGCTAGGACTGAAACCTTCCATAAGTACAGAAAAGAAAGACCATCTTGATTTGAATTTCAGACTGTTAACTTGAGCCCCCAAACTGCCTCTGACATTTAAAGACTTAAAGAAGACTTCTTAAAGAGTTAACATGATGATCTGGCAAAGTCAAATCCCAATGATGCAAATGTTATTTTCTAGCTCTCTTCCAGATGAACTAGACTGGAATAAACCTATTGCATATTGAAAGGGAAATTCCCATAACAGTATTTCAGTAAAATCAAGAGGGAAATATATATTTACGTATTATTTAAAAAGCAAGTTGACCACAAAATTAAGTATTCAATTCCTTGCAGAAACAATTTATCTCCTTCAGTTTGCTTCATCCATAGCTATATTTTTTGGCTCTGATCCCAGTTTTATCAACTCTGTCTCTGACCTAATCATTTTGGTGATAAAAGAATATAAATGATATATAACTGAAAAACTTATGAGAAAGACTATAGTAAAATTTAAAAATATTTTTATAATATTGGCTATTTATATGACTTAATAAATGCTCATTTTTAAAAATTCAAGACATTCTTGAAGTAATATGGAGAGCATTCTCCCATCCAATCCTACCCACATGGTGTTACACCATAAGCAATTAGGTGTATTGTCTTCTATAGAGAGGAAAAACACTTTTTAAACAGAAAACCAATTGCAGTCACTGTACATGTTAGTTAGAAATTTACCACCGCTGTTTTAACAGATACCAAACAACAGTGACTTAAACAAGACAGGTTTATTTTGCTTTCACATGAGAGCTGGGGCTCTTGGGTGGTCCAAGGGGGTCATGCCTGTTCCCCTTGAGACCACTCAGGTTCCCTTTCACTTGTTGCTCCACCATCCTCTAAGTTGTCCTCATCTTCATATTCAAATGTATAGACATATCTGCTTTCCAGAGCAAACTGGTTTCTTTTAAAGACTTGGCCTGAAGATGCACACTTCATTTCTACTTGCATCCCATTGGTCAAAAATTAGTCTATGACCACATCTAGTTGCAACTGAGGCTTATAAATGTTGTCTCTTGACAGGCCCAGATAAAATTTGAGGAACTTCTATTACTATAAAGGACAAAGGAGGAAACAATATTGGGGAGACAATTTACAGTATCTGCTATACTTTATTCACCATGGATTGAAAACAAATCTATCCATCCAAACATACATACAAAAATATAATTAAGAACCTACAATACATCAAATATTTTTCTGGGTTTGAGGACACAATGGTGAGGGTAGCTCTTGCCCTCACAACCCCCATCCCTTTCCTACCATCTTATTTGTGTCCCCTCTAGGATAGAGCCCCAGTCAGTTCCTGGTCAGAATGTTGGATCCTTTACTGAGATTAGAGATCTTCTCTAAGCTCCATTCTACTGGACTGGAACTAGAGTCACTAACAATTCCAATTTTCCTGGGACTAAGGAATTGCCCAGGACACAGGACTTTCAGTGATAAAATCAGGAAGGTCTCATGCAAACTAGAAGAGTTGGTCACCCTGAGTCTAAAATTTCCTAGCTGGCCTCTGCAAGTTCTCTTTTTTCATGGGCTGAATATTTGCTCCCTTTCTATAGTTTCCATTTGCCACCTACTTGAAATCAAGTAGTGCCTCTTGCTCCTGATGTTTTTACCATGCTTCTTCCCCTCAACTAGGGCCCATTGGTATCTATGCCACCTTATTTATCGAGGAGCTATAATGTTCTAGGAGTTGTTCTGTTTTATGTTTTGCAATAATTACAGTACTATCTCATTTAATCATCATAAAAACTGTTTGAAAAGAGTAGTATCATTAAGTGTAGATTTTACAGATGAGAAGCTGAAGTGTAACTATGACACAATGTCACACAGCATGTCAGTGGAAGGGGTGGGATATGGGCCTGGGCTTGTTTTTTAACAGAGACTATGTTTTCAAAAGTTTAGCTGTCCTACCATGCTTTGATTGGGCTACTCCAATGCCCATCAAACTATCTGCTAAGCTCTTCAATTCATCCTTCCAAGAATATGCAGGTAAGGATTGCAAATATAGAAGCCTACATAATGCGCCAAAAGAAAACATAAATATGATGCAGGCAGTGTATGAGAAAGCAGGGCTTGAACTCTTCATGTTATGACCAAGCTTAACAACTATCCACTTGCTTTTTCTTTTAAACAGTGTAGGATCAAAAATAAATGTTCATACATAAAGAGTCCTAAGAAGACCTCAGTGTAAAGTACAATGCCTGGAACAGTGTGGCCAGTTATTTAGCCCAAGTGGCTTCCATTAACCTTTTGCTATATTGGATTTTCTACTTGTCTTGATTCTGTCACATTTCTTTTCTTGTTATAGTAGAAGTGCTTACAATTGATCGCTGAATGAAGTATTAGGTTGAAACATATTAAATAGCCAGTTGTATTGGTTAAAAAATGGTCTATTATTGTTTATTATATATGGTTTTAATCTAAAACCCAGGCCTCCAATCTGTTATTCTATCAAGCAGGACAACTGGGTACTCTTTTATATACCTTTATCGTTTGCTCTCCCAATGTGGTAAATTGTCGGGAGCCATAACAAGACCCTACCCATCTAGCAACAAAGACTCTGGACATGGCCTAGGGAAATGTGGATGTTTGCAAGGCAATGCCACCTTGTTTGGTTATCTTGACCTCTCTCTCAATGTAATTTTGTTTATTGGGGTGGTTGCAGCCTTAACTTCTTTCTATACTGAAATGACTAAATTACACATGCTTGAAACCCATGGAAGAAATGTCACGTTGACTATTGCTAAGTCACCGGTTGTTCTTGTTCCTGATAATCAAACCATGGCCTATAATGAGAACAATTGCTCCTATTCTTATGATCCACAGGTCTTAAGTTCGTCAGTCTGTTCAGGCAAAAAAACTAAGTACTAAGAGTAATAGTTCTGAAGAAAGGCATAGTAAAGCATTAACTTGTGTTTATGGCCTATGCTTTGAAGAAAATCCCACAAGGCCATTAAAATGGATTCCTGTACCCCATGGATGGCATACCCGTTGTCGTAATTACTCAGCAGCTTGGGGGCCTCGTGACCCTGTAAACCTTCTGCACAATCCCTCCGAGATATGTGATTGTCAGGGCTATTGTCAGGATGTCTTTCATAGAAGTCACTTATTATCAGGACAGGTAAAATGCTTGTAGGCACCTTAGGTGATAGACAAGCAAATCATGATTGGGCCTGCAAGCACTGAAGCATGCAAAAATGTCTGAAATTCCAGGATATTTTCAAGTGTGAAAAGTTGTAATTGTACTTACTAATGTCTGTCTAATGATGAACTTCTTTTGAACTCTGTTTTTTCTTATAAGATATTGTTGTTGTGCCAAAATTTAAAAATCAGATATCATCTAGTATAAAAAGAGCAATCTGAAATAAACGAGAGCCTTCTTCTCTCATGATCACCTAATCCATCCTGATAAGTGTTTTTTGTTCTCGTCGACTCCGATCCTCACCTTCATTCCCCTACCCCTCTTGTGTCAGGCTGGACCCCGGCAGGGGTGCTTATGCAAAGTACCAGAAATCTGTTGGCTTTTATAAAGGGGATTTATTTGGGGTAAAAGCTTACAGTTACAAGGCCCTAAAGAATCCAGCTCAAGGTTCTTTTCTCACCAAAGTCTATTGCCTCGTGGTGAAGTAATATGGTTGCTGATCTCTGTGAGGGTTCAGCCTTCCTCTCTCTCAGCTATAGGCTGGCATAAGGTTCATCTCTCTTCCCAGGGCTTTAACTGTTTGAGCTTTCTTCTTTCTGTCACATGGCAGGACTGAAATGACCAAGTTCTCTTCTCTTCCGTGTCTTCCTCTTTGTGTCTTCTTGAGTGAGTGTCCATTTATATTGCCCACCAAGGAGCTGGGACTGAACCCTGAGTTACATCACACTGACATGTTTGAATCCAAGCCCTAATCTTAAAATAATTTAATCAAAGACATCTCAGCTAAATCTATTACAATCAAAGGGAACCACACCCAGAGGAACAGACCAGTTTACAAACATAATCAATATCTTTTTTTTTTGGAATTCATAAATAATATCAAACTGCTACAATAATTAGAACAATTCAAGGCTTTCAAACCCACTAAGCCGGCTTAGATATTAAAAAACAAAACAAAAACAAAACAAAAATATCAGATTTCCCCCAGGTAGTTCAATGAAAGAGATAAAATATCAAAGAAAAGTATGTGGCTTGGAGATTAGATAGTGATTGTGATGGGTAAACTAAAATGTCAAGATTAGTTTCTTCTTACCAGGGTTGCTAATATTGGTTTTAAAAAAAACTATAATAAATAGTAAGATAATGAAATTGAAAGGTGATTATAATGAAAAAAATGTTTTATGTTTTATTAATGCTGAAAAGGGCATAAATTATATGTCAAAAATTATTTTGTTTTCTTAAAAAGATTTTTGGCTAGAAAAGAAGATACCTTGCAAGATTGATTTCAATCCACCTTTTCTTAGGTGCCAGACAACCTCACTCAATCAGCCACTGGCTGATATGAGTGTAAATACAGCAGACATCCATCACAGGATACAATATAAACAAACTCTGCATATTTGTAACTGCTTTTGTCTATACTTGCTGGTTTGTCCTTCTTGAATATAATCAAATTAGTGACCCTATTTTAACATTTTGTGAAATATCAAAAACTTCACAAATTATGCTCTACCTTTTTAGTCATCTAACCTAAGCACTTCACCCACTTCCCACTGCACTGAAAATACCCCAGAGTGTAATTTTACTAGAAACTTCATTAAAAACCTGACCTTCACAGAAAAGAGTTGCATTGGGAACACATATATATCATCCCCAATAACAGATAAAATGTGCTTTTTAGTAAAGAAATTCACAAGAGAAGAATTGAACATATCTTACATTATTACTATGGAGGGCAATCTTTTATTAATGAATAGAGAACATCAAAGGAAGGGAAATTATTTTATTTAGCTGGAACCATACTGTTTAATAGTACTACATAAATAAAAGAACTTTATATGGTCCCGAAGGAATTGTAAAAGGTTTGAATATATACCCAGAAAAGACTTCTTGATTCTCAAAAAATTTCCAATGAAGAGTTAATTTATTATATAATTGTATTAGTCAGCCAAAGGGGTGCTGATGAAAAATACCAGAAATCTGTTGGCTTTTATGAAGGGTATTTAATTGGGGTAGAAACTTACAGTTACTAGGCCATAAGCATAAGTTACTTTCCTCACCAAAGTCTGTTGCCACAGGTTGGAGCAAGATGGCTGCCAATGTCTGCAAGGGTTCAGGCTTCCTCTTCTTCTTAAGTCTCCATGGTACCAGGTTCTTCCAATATCAGCTGTACAGTGTGATAAGTCTTGTCTCTCTCGCAGGGCTCATTTCTCTCCAGGCTTAGGTGCTCTGCTTTCTCCACAAGGCCAGCTGTAAACTATCAGGCGAACAGCTTGTCACTCTTCTGGGGGCCACTGCCGTGTGTAATGGAGCCTTCTTTCTTTCCTCATGTATCTGCTTCTCCATGTATGTACTTCCCCAAGCTCCAGCATTAAAACTCCAAACTCTGTTCTCTGCCATGCCTTTTCTGTGTGAGTCCCCACCCACCAGGGGGGTGGGGATGCAATGTCCTACTGACGTGGCCCAATCAAACCCTTAATCATTATTTAGTCAAGTAAAAGTGAAACTTCTGAATCCAATATAATCTAATATGTCCAGAGAAACAGACCAGTTTACAAACATAAGCCAATATCTATTTTTGGAATTCATAAACAATATCAAACTGCCACACTGACTTACTGAAATCCCTTCAAAATAATCTTTTTTATTGATTCTCGTGTGATTTTATGTACAAAGAATATACTTTTCAATTATTGATGTTACTTAAAATAAATATTTCTATTACCACTGGTAAAAATATTAATAACAATGATGATGGTGATTGTATGATCATAATGTGTGACAACTTAGTTATTGAGCATTGTAGGTTCTAGGTCTGTGCTACATGCTTTATAAATTTCTCATATAATGTTCACAAAACCTTATTGGTAGCTATTATTATGAAGACATTTTGCGTATAAGGAGATAGGCTTAAGGTTGCTAAGCATACTTTTTCTAATGTTACAAAGTTAGTGAGAGTTGGAGCAGAGAACCAAGCATCAGCTTAACTCAAGAACTTGCATAATAAGTATAAGGAATAAAGAGTAAAGATCAATGTGTCTTTGAAAATGCATGTCACAGTCTATTAATCATTCATGAAATTAGTTTAACGTTCATCACTAGCATTATTTTTAAAATGTAGTAAGTTAAAAAATAAGATTATATCATAAATAGTAAGGATATAATTGCTTTGTAAATTTATTTTCAGTTTATACTGTCAGTAAACTAAGCACACTACTCAAGCTAAAATGCTAAGTTTATTAACTGGCAGAAAATGGTACACAGCCCATAAAAAAATTTACTTAGTAGTTTTCTGAAGGCAAAATGTCAGTTTGTTAAGTGCTAGTAAGTGAGAGTTCATGAATGTTGTGCTAATTAAGCCTTAAAAATTAGGACACTGGAGAGAATGGAATAAGTCCATTGATCTGTACACAGTTAAATAAAATGAGTCTTATTGTTCATTGATCAAGAAAGTTTCTTTACTTTAGGTCCAGTAAGAGTTTGGCATCTCAGGGTTGCTCAATATTCATGGTCCTTTACCAGCTTCAGCTGATTATACCAGTGGTGACAAAACACCATGGTCAGTTTTGATATCTTCCAGGCAAATGACACCGTAGGAACAAAGTTTTCCTTATAGACCCTGCCTTGATCTCCCTTGGCCTGAGACAATTGGATGACATATTATAAGGTTTTTGGGTCAACATCTCCATTATAGATTTAGATTTAGATCCTCTTAATGCAAAATCATCTGAGGTACAAATCTACAAAAGAGTAACTTTGTTACAGCATGTAAAAGCCTATTAACAACTTATTTGACAACAGCAACAATAACTAATTTCCTTTTATTTGGATATTCCTCAGTCATGGGAAAAGATCTTAAAGGATGCTTCTCCTATTTTGGACAATCAATAGGCTTCTTTATTAACTTTACATAGAATTTCCTTGACTTGCTATTATGCATTATAAAGGGTCTGAGATTTTAACACATTTACAAGCTAACAAGCTAGACTGCCACAGTTTCATGGATAGTACAATGCTTGCAATACTCCAAAATAAGAAATAAATGACTTTATTACTCATAGAAAACAAGGAGTATAAACATATTTCTGTCAGTTCCCCTTTCCCCAAGTCCCAAGAGGAAACAGATGGGCTTTTATGAAAGCCAGCACACCCAGTTAGTTGAGACAAGCCCTGAGTTTAGGGTCCCTGAATCTTTTATAATGGATTGTAAGCATGTGGGCCCTTTTTCTGGAAGAAGACAGTAACTCTATTTTCTAAGGCTCTTCTTCACTACCTTTCCACACAAGACATGCAGAAACATGAGAGACCCATGGAGAATTGTCTCCCAACACTTATCTTGAAGCATTTATGCAAACATAAGGGAATATTTTAAGAAGTATTTGATTTTCAAACAAAGATCAGCAAATATTGTCATGAGTAAATTCTATTCTGTGATTATAAATAAAGTGATTCAGCAGTCCAACATTTTTGCAAGAGAAGTTAAAGCATTTTGTTGAGTTTATATAGTGGACAAAAGCTACATGTTTTCATTTGCTAAGACTGCCGTTGCACCAATCAGTTTTGATGCAGTGTTCAAATTTAAGGAATTCCAAAACAAGCGAAAAAATGTTAAATGTTACAAATATCACAAAAAAGAATCATCTCTGACTTCCCTCAATAGACATGTAGATTAAAAGAAATTAGATTATTTGAAATTCTACCAGTGTAGACATATTAAAATTCCAACATGGTATATAAACTCTTTCAAGATAGTAAAAGATTCTTTTCTCTCCACATCTAATACTGTGATTGAGTGAAAATATTACCTTGGCATAAATACACAAAGCAATAAGGGGCATAGGTTATAAGCTTTTAATATTTTTCTGAGAAATATTTAAGCAAATATGTTTAAATTTAAAACAGAAAAGTGTATCTACTCCAACAATGGCAAGGAAATTTTTCTGAATCAATTTTTGGGTTAAAACGTGTTATTAGTGATTTCCTTTCATGGGTAACCATTGAGGCAAGGTTTTAACTTGTATGGATTTATAACTTTGACATTCACATATTAAACACATGCTATAAAAAACTGATGATTTTATTAATAGCTAGTCTTTCTGGAACAACAACAAGAACAACAAAACAGTTGCTGAACTGTATAGACCTGGAAGAAATAGTTAAGGAGGTCATTAGTCACCAACAGTAATTGATGCCAATGGATGAACCTTATTGAAACTGAAGATATAATATTTTGGTGGCCTATGCCAATTCTAGAAGAAAAGTGACAAACTCAACAATTAAAATTGCTGTGAAAATGATAGCCTTCCTGAATCTATCATGTGATTTATTTTTATAAAAATTTTATCTTAGAAAGATAAGAAAGATATGTTTCATGACTAAAATTAGTTGTTAATTTAAATGTATCTCAACATCCTTATTGTGGGTATTTCTTGGATTAAACAATCTGCTTCTGAGCCAAGGAAGTCCTGGGAAACCTAAACTCATAATTATATTTCTTATGTTATCAACTCTCAAGAACAGCTGGTAAAGTCCTTGAGGTTTATTGATGCTTCTTCCATAAGATTTATTATCTTGTAGCTTGTAGCAGTGACCATCAGGTAAATGGAAAGGAAAAACAAATAAAAATGAAGCAAGCTATAACTGTTAAAACTGAAAAGGTCTGACAAATTTATTATAGTAGCTAATAATAACAGAGGGGAACAAAGTAGAATTATCTATTCTGCCAATGAATTTATAAGGACTTGATCAACATTGTAATAATGACAATGGAAGCATTGTCAAATATTTAGTGTCTTTAATTTATACCATAAATTATTTTTCCCTCAGTCAAAAAGAGAATTAACACCTAGAAAAAATAATCTGTCTTAAGACAAATCAACTAGCAGGCTATTGTGTAATCATTTTTACATGTATTTTATACGTATTACATGTAAAACATGAAAAGTATGTAGTCATAGAAGCATAGTTATATGAATAACATGGACACTGTATATTAATAAAAGAGACAATCCACCAAGAAGAAATAACAACTATAATTTTTTATGCACCTAATTACAGTGCCCCAAAATACACAAAGCACACACTGGCAAAACTAAAGAGAGAATAGACACTGTTACAATAATAATTGGAGTCTTCAATATGCCACTCTCATCGATAGGTAGAACACTTAGACAGAAAGATCAATAAGAGAAAATTTTAATAATATGATAAATGAACTAGACCTAACAGATATATATAGAATATTGCACCCCAAAACAGTAGGATATATATTCTTCCCAAGTGCACATGGATCATTCTCCAGGATAGCCCACATGTTGTATCAAAAAACAAGTTTCCATAAATTTAGAAAGCTTGAAATTATACAAAGCATCTTCCTTGACCATATGAGGAAAGAGGCTGGAAATAAATAGCAGGCAGGGACCTGGAAAATCCACAAATATATATAACACTTTTTAAAACAATTAGTGTGTCAAAGAGGAAATTACAAGGGAAATCACTAAATATCTTGAGATGAATGAAAACAAGAATACGACATATCAAAACTTATATGAGGCAGTGAAAGCAGTGCTGAGAGGGAAATTTATATTCCTAAATGATTACATTCAAAAAAGAAGAAAGAGCTGAAATCAAATATTTAATTACATACCTGGAGTAACTAGAAAAAAGAAGCAAACTAAATCTAAAGGAAGCAGAGGAAGAAAATAACAAAGCTTAGAGAAGAAATAAATGAAATTGAGAATAAAGACCAAATAGAGACCATTAACAATACCAAAATTTGGTTCTTTGAAAAGACCAATAAATTAAGACAAACATACCTAGACGGACAAAGAACAAAAGTGGGAAGACACAAACAAATAAAATCAGTAATGAGAAGAGGGGCATTACTACTGACCCCATAGAAATTTTTAAAAAGTATCATCAAATGATACTATGAACAACTGTATGTCAAAAAATTAGAAAACCTAGATGAAATGGACAAATTCCTAGAAACACATGAACACCCTACAGTGACTAGAAGAAATAGAATACCTCACCAGTTGTATTGCTTTGAGGATATTGAATCAGTCATCAAAATCCTCTCAACAAAGAAAACTCAAGACCAGATGGCTTCATAGGTGAAGTCTCAATCATTTCAAGAAGAATTACTATCAATCCTATTCAAATTCTTCCAAAAATCTGAAGAAGAGGGAACACTACCTAGCTCATTCTATGAGACTAACATCACTCTCATACCAAAGCCAGATAAAGATACAAGAAAAGAAAATTACAGAGCAATTTCTCTTATGAATAGAGATGCAAAAATCCTTAACAAAATACTTGCAAATTGAACCCAACAGCCATCAAAGGAATTATACACCATGATCAAGTGGAAGTGGTTTTATCCCAGGTATGTAAGGGTGGTACAGCATACGAAAATCAAATAATGTAATACACCACATTAACAAAACTAACAGGAAAACTATCACATGGTCATCTCAATTGATGCAGCAAAGGTGCTTGAGAAAATTCAGCATCTTTTCTTGATGAAAACACATAGAAAAATAAGTATAGAAGGATATTTCACCATGATGAAGTTTATATTTAAACCCCACGGGTGGTACCTTATTCAAAGGTAAAAGACTGAAAGCTTTCTCACTAAGATCTGGAACAAAACAAGGATGTCCACAGTCATCACTCTTATTTGCCATTGTATTAGAAGTTCAAGCCAGAGCAGTTAGGCAAGAAAATGAAATAAAAGGCATCCAAATTGAAAAGGAAGAAGTAAAATTTTCACTATTTGCAAATGGCATGAATCTGTATATAGAAACTTCTGAAAAATCAACAACAAAATTGTTAGTACTTATAAACTAATTCAGCAAAGTGGTGTGGTACATTTTTAATACCCACAAATCAGTAGTTTTTCTGTACCCTAGAAATGAGCAATCTGAAGAGGAAATCAAGAAAAAAATCCATTTACAATAACAACTAAAAGAATCAAATATCTATGGATAAATTTCACAAGAATGTAAGAAATTTGTGTACAGAAAACTACAAAACATTGCTAAAAGAAATGATAGAAGGCTTACATAAATGGAGAATTATTCCATGTTCATGGAAGACTAAATATCATTAAGATGTCAATTCTACCCAAGCTGATTTCCAGATTCAACACAATCCCAATAAAAAATTCAACAGCCTGCTTTGCAGAAATGGAAAAACCAATTATCAAATTTATTGGTAAGGGTAAGTGTCCTGGAAAAGATGCTCAACATCACCAGCTTTTAGGAAAATGCAAATCAAAACCAAAATTAGATATCATTACACACTCACTAGAAATTTAAAAAAATAGGGAAAAAAAATCACAAGTGTTGGAGAGGATGTGGAAAAATATTCATTGCTGCTGGGAATTTAAAATGGTGCAGCCACTATGGAAGACAGTTTGACAGTTCTTCAGGAGGCCAAATATAGAATTACCATATGACCTGGCAATCCCTGTACTTGTTATATACCCAGGAGAATTAAAAGCAAGGACTCAAACGGATATTTGCACACTGATATTCATAGCTGCATTATTCACAATTGTCAAAACATGGAAGCAACCCAAATAAATGTCCATCAACCGATGAATGGAAAAACAAAATGTGGTGTGCATGTGTGTATGCTTGAATTATTATTCTGCTGTTAAAATGAATGAAGTCTTGTTGTATGCAACAATATAGATGAACATTGAGGACGTTATGCTGAGTGAAAGAAACAAGACATAAATGGACAAATATTGTATGATCTCATTAATATGAACTAATTATAATAAACAAACTTACAGAGTTAGAATATAGAATATAGATTACTAAGGCATAGATTAGGGATAGAGAATGGGGAGCTGATGTTGAAATTGTAAAATCTGTCTAGATTAATTGTTAATGTTTGGAAATGGATGGTGGTGATGGTAGCACATTATTTTAAGTGTAATTAAGTGCTAAATTACGTATGTGAATGTGGTTGAAAGGAGAAGTTTTATATTGCTTATATTACTAAAATGACAGTTAAAATATAAAATATGGGATTGTATAACCCTGTAGTGGACTATGGTCATGGATGAATAGTACAATTATAAGAATCTACTTTCATGAATTATAACAAATGTTTGACAATAATACAGGGTGTTAATAATAGCATGGCATATGGAGAAAAATTACACCTAAGTTAACTATGGACTATAGTTAATAATACTAATTTAATGTTCTTTCATCAGTTGTAACAAAGGTATCACACTAATGAAAATTTCCACAAGAAAGGGTTATATGGGAAAATTGTATTTTTTTATATAACTTTTCTATAAAGCTATAATTTCTCTAATTTAAAAATAATAATAATTTTAAAAATATGCTAAATGAAAGAAACCAGATAAAAAGTACTACATATTGTATGATTGCATTTACATAAAATGTAAAAAAAAAACACAACTAACTCCACAAATTTTCAAGGTAAGGGAACACACATCAGTGAAAAGATTACTGAGTAAATTGCTGAGTGAGATATTTTGGGGGTTTTAAGGCATAGAAAAAGGGGAGTTCCTGGTCTTTATACTAACTCATTGCTGAAAACTAGTACATCCAATAAAATAAATGTGCCTTTTCATTTGAATTGTTCATTGGCAGGGCATGTATCTTAAGCTTGGTCCCATAATGGATGGGCATTCAGATTATTCAGAGGTCATGGTAATTTGCAACCATCCACTATCTTGACCCAGTTGTAATGAAGCACAAGAGTCACTTTTCTTATATCCTAGGTAAGTGCTGTTATAAATATATTTTTGTGGAAACTAGACTATAGTGTAAAATACTATATTACTTATTTCAATTCTATCTAAAAGTTTGAATGCCACTGGTTTAGAAATTGTGCAAAATGATTTGTTTTATATATATAGGTTGACTCTGCTCTAGACCTTGAATGCCCCAAAGATTCAATATTTTTAAATCCCAGTTATTTTTTTAAAGATTGAAAGAAGAAAAACTGCTCTGGATTTTTGTGAAGAGTTACTTGCTAAAATTAATTTAGAATAAATGCAGTGTTTTCTTTCCTTTGCTGATCTGTTTGTATTAAACTAGAGATATAGAAAAGGAGTTTTTCATAAATTATTTTATTAGCAAAATAAAGAGAAATGTTCAGATATCTGCTATCAATGTTGCACATTGTTAAGAGAAGCTTTACTAATCTTAGGATAAAAAAGATGTCCCAGGTGCTTATCAGCAAACTGAATTACGAATGCAAAAACGGAGAGGTTTATAAATGTAAAGCTAAATTCATGTTTAGATCATTCTGAGGCATCTGGGCTGCTTTTTCATGGGTCTATACCTAAGTTTGATGAGACAGGAGTAAAACGGAAATCATGTGTTCATAGGCAAGGTTACATACATTAAAAATAATGAAATTGGTCTGCATGCAGTAGCTTAGCTAGCAGATTGTCACAGCATGCTCCCTCATTAGTATATTTCCTTGAAGTTTAAGATTGTTAGCATAAGCAGGGCAGAAATATCCAAGTGATAAGGGTTAGACATAGGTATTCATCTTCAAACTAAACTGTTCTTTGAAGAATAAGGTGGTTCACAGAAATTCTAATCCTTATTTATAGTGTATATACCAACCCCAATAAATTATATCACAAACTTAAAATGAATACAGTTAGTTCCTGCTTACACTAACAGCTTATAAGAGAAGTTTGTTTTCCTTTCTTTACAGATATTTGAATAAGCAGTGTCCACTGTTAGGAAAGTCACAGATACCTGTTAAACAGCTATTGGCCAAACGTCAAATATCCCCACCTTCTTCTCTGGAGAAGTCACTAACACGCACTAAACAGACATCCGGTCTTCTGCCACCCCACCTCCTTTTCCAGTGTGTGCCATTCTGCAGCTGGGGGAAATGTGAAGTCTAATAAAAAAAGCCTGGCAAAACTTTAAGCCTGAAAACCGGCAACAGGTAGCCCCAGATGCCAATCAAGGCAGGAATTCTCAGTGGCTGGGCCCCCTAAACCTGAGGTGGAAAAGAATCACACTAAACAGTATAGATTGGTCTCTCTTCTCCAACACAAAGCGGGGTCTACTGAGCTGTCACCCTTTGACCCTGAGCTGGAGCAATTTTCAGCCACTCCAGGAGAACGGCCAAGATGGGACTTCTTCCCCTGCTCTTCTGGACACTTTGTGCTATGTAAGTAACAAAGAGGTTATTCGCCCTTCTGGACTCTTTGTATTGTGCAAGTAATAAAGAAATCATTTGCTGTTGTGCCCTGACCCTGTGTTCTCACCACATACCATTGTAGCAAATTGTTTCACATCCAAAGTAGATTTTCCCTCTGAAAATTGTTTTTCCTTTAATTTGAGCTAATATCTGGCTTTGTGAGTCAAGGGATAATATGAACCTTCATAACAATATCCAATATTCTACTTAACCATAGATCTCAAAATTCCTTAATGAAATTTTTCTTTTATTTTTAAAAACAAGAATACAATGGATCAAATATTTATTTATACATTTATTTATTCCCATTTTTGCATGTGTATCAAACATAGGGTAAATCAAATATGTTTTTCAACATCATTGAAAACTTAAGATACCACAATATTCTAAGAATGTATAAAATATGTCTTGAAGACTTCAATCTGACTTCATTTTGTGTTCTTTCTTGAATTCTTATATCAAAACCAAAGCCTTATAGTGTACTTCCTCTCCTATCTTCTGGTTCAGGAGAATATATTTTAGTGCCTTGGAAAAAGGTAGTAGACCAAACAGAGTTCAAAAAATTATGTATATGCACACACATTTGAAGTTGAAATAAATGGAAAGATATATTTTGGATGAAAATGTAAACATCATGGTATTTAATTATTTTAACAGAACAATATTGGCATATAAAATGATCATATCATCTCTGATTCAGACAGTTTTCCAGCTTGTTTCTCCCATAGATGCTGCCAGTGTTTGCTCTGGGATGATTCTTTCCAGATAATCTTAGCATTAAGTCTTATATACATCTTTATTAAAGATCCCCTGTGCGAAAGGTTGTGGGGACTTCATGAATAGCCTCTATCAATGTTTAATTATTGGATGTATTGATATTTAACAAAAGAACTAGCAATTGCTGACAATTTGGCTCATATAATTTTGCCAAATTCAGTAAAGAAATTTATATAAAACAACAATAAATTAGGAATTACATAAGTACATTATTACATATTTATACATATGAACTCAAACACACACACATACAGATATAAGAGAGAGAATATGAAAATACGTAAAACTGGTATTTTTGTTCTATAATGTGTTCTAACCCATGAATCTCTTCTTTTAGCACAGGCTGGGGGCTTTTGAGGTGGATGGTGTGTGTCTCATTACCCCATATCCAGGTACATATTTGGAAGTTAAATGAGCTTATGTGTGAAAGATGATAACTGCTTTGACAATTGCAGAAAATAGATATTTGGAATTGATTTTCTGGTTATTTGAGATTTTCCAAAATGTTATTGCAAACACAAAATTCCAGAGGAGGCTTAAAGTTTTACTAGTAAAATTTATAGTGTTTGCATGTTAATTATAATGGTGAATTAAATATTAAAAATCTGACATAGTTGTCAAAAAGAGTTACTATAGCTATAAAACATTAGCTTATCAATCAAGTCATTTTTTAAAAAAAATAAATCAATTTTAATGATATATATTAATAAAGCATACAATTTATCCAAAGTGTACAATCAATGGTATTTGGTATAATCACATAATTGTGTATTCATCACTTCAATCATTAGAGCATTTTCATTATTTCAATAATAATAATAAACAAAAAATAGACGAAAAGACAAGAAAATTCTCCACCTCTCAATCTCTCTCTGTTTCCCCAGCTATACATAGTTGCTATTTCTGGCTCTTCTTCCACAATTATTCATTTATTTATTAAGCAGTTTTACTGAGATATATTCACATGCCATATGAGCTATCCAAAGTGTATAATCAATGGCTACTAGTAGAATCACAATGTCGTGCATTCATCACCACAAAAAATTTTAGAACAATTTCATTACTCCAAAAAGAAAAACTCCACACCACTTAGCAGTCCTTCCCTAGCCCACTAATCTAATTTCATTTTTATAAATTGATTTATAGTTACATTTTATGTAAATGGAATCATACAATACATAGTACTTTGTGTCTGGTTTATTTCACTTAGCATAATGTGTTTTTTTGTCTGATATTAACATCTTGTAGTATTCATAAACATTTGTTCAGTTTCAAAGAGTCAATTTTACCCATATTCATATTTCATATGCAGTTTTACTATGTTATACAGTCCCATGTTACATATTTTTAACTTTCCTTTTAGTAATGTATGTGACCTTAGATGTTTCCTTTAAATCACTTTCACACCCACATAATAGTACTGTTAGTTACTAATAATATGTTGGACTTTTACTTTTTCTATTTGTTTCCAAAGATTAACAGACATCCTTTTTATCAATTGTGCACAAGTTAACCCTCAGCTTTCCATTCTCAAACTTCATTCTATTTTTCTGGTAACTCATAATCAAGTTATTAACTCCATGAGTTTACACAATATGTTTAGTTCACAGTAGCACAATCATACAGTATTTGCCCTTTTGTGTCTGGCTTGCTTCATTCAACATAATGTCCTCCAGGTTCATCCATGTTGTCATATGCTTTGCTACTTCATTTTTTCTTACAGATACATAATATTCCATTGTGTGAATACACCACAGTCTGTTTATCCATTCATCAGTTGATGGATACCTTGGTTGTTTTCAACCTTTGGCATCCATGAATAACACCATTATGAACACTGGTGTGCAGAAGTCTGCAGTCTGCTTGTGTCACTGCTCTCAGTTCTTCGGGGTATATACCCAGCTGTGGTATTGCTGAGTCATGTGGCAAATCTATATTCAAAATCTTTAGGAACTGCCAACCAGTCCTCCACAGTGGCTGTACCACTCTACATTCCCACCAACACTGAATACGTGTTCTTATCTCTCCGCATCCTCTCCAACACTTTTAATAGTGGCCATTCTAATAAATGTGTAATGATAGCTCACTGTAGCTTTAATTTTCATTTGCCTAATCACTAGTGAAGCTGAACATTTTTTGTGTGTGTTTTTGTGTTGTTTTTTTTTTGCCATTTGTATTTCTTTGGACAAATGTCTGTTCAAGACTTTTTAAATTGGGTCATTTGTCTTTTTATTGTTGAATTGTAGCATGTCTTTATATATCAAGGATACTAACCCCTTATCAGATATGTGATTTCCAAATATTTTCTCCCATTGAGTCACCCTTTTGATAAAGTCCTCTGAGGTACAAAAATGTTTAATTTTGAGGAGCTTATCAATGGAGTCATTTTTACGTTCAGCCGTTTCTTTATCTTATGAATATGAAATTTGATGATAATCCTTGTTACTAGGTACTGCTATTAAAGTATTAAAAGAAATTCTACTCTAAGTCAAACCAATTTTTATAAATAAATGTTGTGACTGTAGTCAATAAGTGCTCTCCATGTACAAAGATTGTGAAAATCTTTAACAGAAAAATTTTAAGCTGGCTTTGAAATAACAATGTTGAGACAGTAAATCTTGTTAGTCAGATATGTGGATAAGTAAGTACAAATTTTTAAACACACATGAGGACATTAGAAAGCATATTATAACTTAATAATAGTTCAACAGTATCATCTTTCTATATTAAACTATAGGTATAAAGTTCTACTGATTTTTTAAAAATTTAAAAATGGTAAATGCCTAGTGCCCCTTTCCTTATTACACAAAGGAAAACTGTTCAAGGGAATTTTCCTCTGTTCCCTGAAAAAAAAATATAATGCAGCAGCATTTCTAAAAATGTGATGCTTGGGGTTCTTAGTGTTTAGTTGTTTTCTTCAAAACAGTGAAAAATTAGTACTTGTCTCTTCGGTCAGTTTATAAGCTTAATTATTTATAATTTTCTACAGAATCTCTATCTGATCATCTTTAAGCCTAATCATGTTTCAGAGTCAAATCTCAAAATTTACTTCAGTCCTATATTATACAAAAATGTCACCCTGTGTGATATTGTGGAATAGAGATCATCCTACAAACATGACTATCATCCTCATGTAAATATGTTACAAAATAAGTAACTGCTCCAAGGCTTATGAAATGTGTTTATGAAATTTCTGTGTTTAGGGAAGTAAGTGACTCAAAATAGTAGGTGCTCTCACAAATTTATTTACAATATTTCAATGATAGTTTGTTAGTTGAGTTTGACTCAAAGTGACAACAGCAAAAACAAGAAAAACAATAACAACAACAAAATCATCACCGAACCAAGACAGGGCTTTGGTTTTCTTTTAGGTAACTAGCAGTAGAGGTAGGAAAACATGGCAGATATAAAGTCACCCTGACCATGGACTCCATCTTTTCCAAGCTTTCCAATCAACATTCACAGAGAACAGTCATCATCTGTCCTACAAGATGACTACTGCCATTTCACCCATTACATGTGCATTCCAGGGAGGGAAAAGGGGACATACAAGAAGAAAAGAAAGGAAAAGAGAAGTCAATCAAGTCTGTTCTTTTTAAGCAAGTTGTTGTCCCAATTCCCCAAAGCCTCTGTCAACATACTCAATTTATAAATGCAGGGGATTTGGAAATATCTTTTTTTTCTTTTTTTTTTTTAAGTCTGAGATTATTTCCCCAGCACAACCAGAGTTTTCTTGGAAAAGGGAAGGAGAAAAGGGAATTGGCTTGACAACTAATTGCTGCTGTTAAAAATAGACTTGCAAAAATAGACATGTCTTGAACTGCATAGGGCTCAAGATAAAGAAATCATTTAAAAAGTTTTGTTTAATTAATAAATGAATGAAAATATTTACTTTGGAATAGTTCATAAACAATAGATATTTTGGACAATAAATTATAAAAAATTCAACCCCACTAGTAAGTAAAAATAGAATAAAATAGCATATCTGAAAAATATTGTTAAAAGAATAGATGGGAGCAGATATAGCTCAGGTGGTTGAGTGCCTGCTTCCCATGTAAGAGGTGCCAGGGATAGAATCCGGGGCCTCCTAAAAACAAATGGACAAACAAGTGAAAAAAACAACTCTCATTGGGGAGCAGATGTAGCTCAGTGGTTGAATACCTGATGTATGAGGTCCTGGGTTCAATCCCCAGTACCTCCTAAAAAAATAAAAAAAAAAAAGGAGTGGATGATGCTGTTGATATTGCAAACTCTCCTACATGGTTAGTTAATGTTATTTTGAAGGATAGTGTGCTAATATTTATGAAAAATAATGAAATGATTCTCCTCTGACCTACAAATTTCTCTTATAAGAACTGGTTCAACAAAATCAACATCACACATTTGAAAAGATATAAGAATAAGAAAAATGTTGGCATGTTTATATTAACCTTTTTTATAAAGAAATGGCCTGAATACCATTAATCAGGACAATATACAGCTATATAGTCTATAAATCTATATCGACTCCTCTGGAAATACATATATGATATACTACTACTGTCTCTGGCTTTCGCTTTGCCTCTATGTTATTTACTTTCCCAAGCATTTATCTAGCATATTACTTTGCATGTGTGTTGATTCCAGGCTATTCACCAGCCCTTCTTGTCTGAGATAAGGAGATAGTCTCCGAAATAACATCAATGATTGTTTTATTTGCATCTTATATTTTCAAAGATCTACACATATTTTCAAAAACCATTTTGAACACTCTTAGTTAATCTAGGCTTTATATCAAGAAAATGTTCTCATATTAGGAAAATTCTGTTTGTTGCAAAAAAAAGTACTGACATATTCCCTCAAAAGCAGTACAATTTACTTTGATGAAAATATTGGAAATAGATAGAACAAAGGGATGGGGACTTTCAATAATACCAGTTAATTAAATTCTAAGAGAAAAGTTCAATTAAAAATTAAGAAAAAAGATCGGTTTATCCTGACCCAAGTATGCCCACGTTATTAATAAAATCTAAAGCATTTGCTTCACTTTGGTAAATGGTGGATACTCACTATTTGTTGTTGATGAAAACAAATGAGTGTTTGGTTTTATATTTCATAAACTTTGCATGGCTTACACACTTCAGAAAATAAGATATGTGTTTTCCCATGTTTATCACTACACTATTAGAGTAGCTGGCTATGAGCCAAAATGTGCAACACAGCTGGAATTAGCTAGAATTTAGATTATGATCCCTTCATTTCCATTTAACAGTCTAGACATAAGTTCGCAGTTTAGCTCCAAAGGGGGATCTGATCCATGTGATACCATGGGAATGAGGTATTTCTATCTTCTTACTCTCCCATCACGTAGAGTGTTTTCCTCGTCTACGTGGTCAAAGTTGAATGGTTCATATTTATTCATATTCTTGCCCAGTGGAAGAAAGACAGAGAAAGGAACAGCAAATAACTAGAATGTGATAACATGGTAACATAAACTGAAGGGAAGAACAAAAAATATTTTTCTCTACGTGGTTTTCTATGTGCCTCATTTAAACTGGGCAGGAATCTATCACTAAAAAGTAAAACTGAAAGTGGATTTGGGAACAGTTATCTCTAACCACCTTTCTTTCTGTGCATTCAATTACAGGTTAGATAACAAAAGAAATATAAAATTGAGGGGAGAAACTTGCAGCAGTGATGAGACCCAGGGAAAAGCATCATACACTGATAAAAAATTTTGAAAAAAAATCTTCCATTAAATAAAACCATATATGACCTAAGTGAAATTGCACCTTATCAGACTGCTTATAGCTCTGCCTTAGAGGAAAACTAATTCTCCTTCTAGAGAAGCATGTATAAATGTCCAAAATGCTTCAAAGTTAAAACATGTGCATTCAATGGAGGGTTTAAGAAGAAAAAGTAGAATGTTAATTGGATATGGTATATTTTTCTATCAATTCATTACATAATTTAAAACATCATAAATGTCATATGGATCTTTTCCAAAAATATATAAATTTAACTACAATTAAAATCTATCAGCATAAATAATTAAATTGGCAAATAAAAAATAAAAAAGAATACATCTTCTACATAGATGCAAATGCTAGTTTCCTTTTGTGCCTATAATTAACTTACTGTCTCTCAGCTCCAAGTCAATCTTCACTGATATACCTTTCTAACGTCTATCTCTCCCATCTATTTCTTAATTATACTTTGATGTTTGGTTAGCTTTCCAGCACCCTCATAATCCCTATGAACTTTAGAAAACTTTGGTCCCATTCTTAATTCCAGAAGTCAGCCAGTCAGCTTTGTTTAAGAATAATCCTCTGACATCTGTCATAGAAAAGAACTAGTGACAGAATTGTGGTTGAAGAGAAAAAAAGAGGCTTGTGAATTTACCAAAAGTTTCTTTACACACAGTCATCATGAAGGAAGGCATGTTTGGGACAAAGCTAATACAGAGAGGACAGAGCAATCAAGATAACTGAAAGGAAACAGAGCTAGAATGACAGTATTCAGCCAAATCTGAAACCTGACTCTGTCTTTCAACTGACAGTTAAGGAAATGTGGTCATTTCCTCTTTACCTAAATCAGTTCCAATCGGATTTTCTATTATTTTCAGCTGAAAGTATCAATGTCAATACAGATACCAAAGGGTCACTTAATAAAACATATATAAAATGTTTGCAATGTATTAGTAAATCAATAAAGCAGGTTATGAAGTACAGTTTATAGTATAATTTAGTTCATTAAAGAATAACAATGTTCATATTTGTGAGCACATAACTATGTACAACAAAATACAAAGCAAAATATTAACCTACCTCTGGGTGAGGGTGGTAATAAAAGTATGTTTTCCTTTTATTAATATTTTATTTTTATTCTGAATATTTCATCCTACCTAAGAATTCTTTTTAATATCAAGACAATTCAATGTTATTAAAAATAAAGCACGACTGCATGTTGAAAAAAAAAAGGCAAAACTGCTTCACTTGCACAGCTTTTTAAACAAAGATTTGTCTTTGAGTACCTTTTAAACAGTACCTAAGAGATCATTGGCATATTATTCCTATGTGTAATAAAAGGAATGGAAACAACTCAATCTCTGTATCAGCTTTTTAAAGCATCTGCATTTATGACTATTTGAGCCAATCCTTGGTCATGTGAGACGGTTTCTATTAATCTTTTAAAATAACTACAGAATTAAGTCTGTGTATGTGTTATTGTTATGGGAAGAGTGTATCTAATTTCCATTAGAGCCTTAAAGTGCTCTGTGATATTAAGAACCATTGAACTGTAGAACTAGCATCTATCTTTCAGAATGCAGTTTCTTAAAGCAAAGGTCAGGAAGAGAAGGGAAAAAAAGAGGTCAAACAAGAAGTAGGATAGCACCTTTGAATTTGACCTCTCCTTATCTTATACTATGAAAACTGTCCCTATTCAGAGTAAAGACTGGACGTACCTCATAATATGAGCAGTTTTGACTCCGTAGATGTATGGTCCTCATTTCTGTCCTGGGGAAGTTGAAGAAGCTAAAGCTATTAGTTCTGGAGCCAAGCATACTCACATGTGCTCTCTAGTTTCTTACAGAGCTATAAGCAAGCACCAAGTAGAAGAATGCATGCATTGCAAAAAGTTTATTTGAGGCATAGAACTAAGATGACTCCAAAATGTGGAGATATTTTGGTAAGTATTCTCCAGTATCTAGCTCTATAAGGGTTGCTAGTATGTTCTGAAAGGCTGAGAGGAGGAGGAAAAGGATGGAAATATATCCATCATGTAATCCAAACAGATCATAGTTTCTTCTTCTATAAGGAAAAAAAAAAATATATATATATATATATATCTGTGCTTGGTTTCTAAGAACCAATGCAGGCAGATACCTCCCTGGCTATACAAAGGTATCTAAAGTTTTCTAACATGGTCATAATAAATCATAGTTCCTATCTTGCTTACATCAAAAAATTTTTGTGAATATTAAATGAATTATTGTATGTAACATGGTTGTAAAAAAAGAAACAATATTCTTTTGTCTTCAATGACTCTATAGCTCCAGAAATGGAATGTTGGAGGAGATGGGGGGGCGGCGGCAAGGGCAGTATGGGAACTCCAAGCGCACTGCCTGAGAAAACCAGAGCGTAAATACCATCTTAATGCCAAATACCACAACCAACCAGAAACAGATGCTCTCTTAACCACCGCAGCTAAGCTGCTAACACCTGTTGTGGCCTCTCGCTCCCCACCCCTCCCTTTCTCCTCGCGGCGCAGCTCCACCCCTTCCTTTCCCGCCGCAGTGCAGCTCCACCCCTCCCTCACCTTCCTGACCTTTTATAGGCATAAAGCCTGTCCCTACCAATTAAAAACTGCCCAGTCTCACTTCCCAAACCCCCCACCCCCACTTAGCATAAATACCGAAGCCTGCCTAATAAACTCAGACTTGGAACCCGACCCAGTCTCCGGGGTGTGAATAGTCTCCGTTATCCGTTACTCGCTGTCCCTCGGAAACCGAGACCCAAGGGCACCACCCAAGGGTGTCTGCTTCCCCCTTCGCGTCTGCGGCTCGGTGACGACTGGGCCCGCAGATCCCTGGCTCGCGGCACTCGGGGACGCCTGGAGTCGACGAGCCCCCAGGACGCCAGACCCGGCGGGGTGAGAGAGCCAGCTGGCGACAACAATGGAAGTAGATTTTGTTTATATATTTTAATAAATGATCAGTTAATGAACACAAATAGTATGTAAAATTCATAATTAAGAGCTGATTTTTAAAATGGGTAGCATTTAACCATGATACTCTTAATTACATTCCATAGTATGCATTTTACAACTTTGAAATAATTTCGTGTTGCCTTACATATAATTATTGTGACTTATGGTTATAACTAACTTTTTTTCTCCCCAAAATTATGGTTATAGTTTTAGAACAATGGATTTTTAGAATTATATAAATATTTAGATATACAGCAACCTAAATAACCAATCAATTTTATTATTTAGAGTTGATATTTATAATAAGATGATCAAAATTCTTAATAATTAGGGTTAATTTAATATATTAATGAAAAAACAAAATATACAATATTATAAAATGAGAGTAAAAAAGGGATAATAGATAACATATATTGGAAATGCAGTCTAGTTCTCAAATATTTATGACAAATTATTCTAAATTAAAATAATTGTTATAAAAAAATAAATGTAATATATTCTCTCATTAATTGTCATTTATGTTGCATTCATCATTTGCTCCATATTCAAAGACTAATGTTCTCATTTTTAGTTCTAATGAGGAAAGTAAATGTTATTTTTGAATTTGTTTTGTCTGTTCTTGTATTTCTATATTTAAGGTTAAATTTAATAATATATAGATATTTTAAAACTATTTTACATGTTCACATTTAAAATAACATATATTATTACTCTTTTTTCAATTGAGTTTAGTATGATATATGTTTTCCTAAAAACAATAAAATATTTGGCATCTAGTTCTACTGGATTATTAAAGGAAACTTACAGGTAGCTTTTCTACTATGGGCTACTAAAACACAATAAGTATTATTGTGACTTATTTTAAATGCAAGCTAGTTTTTAATAGCATGTTTTAGACATGGTATATTTCAATTAAGTCAGAGCTAATAATTTATATTTTTGATATTTCTACACAGTCACACATAATTCAAAAATACAAACCACATTTTAAATTGTAAAGAACTAAAATTATATTTTTGAGATGATAATATCTTCCTGACCTTTTGTTTAGGAAACACAAGCTTTAATTCTTACATAATATAAAAATAATTATTTTGAAAAAACTAAATATATTTTTTTATTTTGCAAATATTATCAAGTTGCTTTATAATTAAGATTGTTTTAATCATTTTTTCCTGAATCTGTTAACTTGCTTACTAAATATGGAGGTGGTTTGTAAGGAGCATAAAGCAAAAATGAGAAAAATACTGGAGAAAGATAAAGGAGAATATTGACAATTACATTAAGAAACTGGTTTAAATTTATGAGAAATAGATAATCTCTGATAATTATTAAATCCCCCCAACAATGCTGAGACTATTTATTTTTCTCTAGGCATTAGGCCTTTTAGGAAAACAAAAAACAAAAAACAGAGCAGACTTAACTTGACTCTTTACTATTATTCTGTGAATAATTTGATTTCTATACTTACTCATCTCTTCAAACATTTTATCTATTGCAAATGTCACTATTTCTAATTCAAAGTGCCTGTGATGGTCTTGGAGCTTGTACTCAAATATACATGTTCTTAAACTTAATCCATATAAGTGAATATGAACCCCTTTTACAAAAGGACTTTTTGATGTGGTTACTTCCATAAAGTTGTGGCCTAACTGAATGAGCATAAGTCTTAATTTTATCACTGGAGTCCTTTTAAAGGGAATGAAATTCAGACACACAGAGAGAAAGTCACAGGAAGCAACCAGAAGCTGGAAGTCAACATAACCCCGAGAAGAAAGAAGACGTCTCCATACGCATTGCCATGTGACAGAAAAGCCAAGGACCAAGAATCTTCAGCTGCCAGCTCCAGAAGTCCACAGTCCTTTGGGAAGAACATTACCTTGGTGACACCTTGATTTTGGTCATCTTCTAGCTCGCAAACCATGAGCCAATAAATTGTTTAAACAAATCCACTGCATGGTATTTGCTTTAGCAGAGAGGAAACTAAAACAGGACCATTCCCTCTTAACTGGAATTCTGTCACTCTTTCTGACTGCTTCCCATTCCTCTATATATCCAAAATTTATTTTGAATAAAAATCTATAATACTTTTTGAAGATATTCATGAACATATTGCCTTTTCTAGGAATATCTGCCTCTCCTTGCATTTTTGTAAAAGTTCTCTTGTTCTCAGGTATACTGTGCTACAAGTCTACTCTGTGAATATCTTTATCCTTTAATTTATCACACATTTTTATTATTTTGTCTGTAGAGTAAGTGAATATTTTGAACAATGGTTTTGTATCTCAGCATTTTATTTCCTATGCAATGGTCCATTGTATATTTATACTGGAAGTAAACTGTAATATAGACACATCCATTGTTTTAGTGGGGCATTTTAAGGAAGAAAAAAGAACATAAAAGGCAGTAACCAGCTGTTTTAGTTTCCCAGTTGTTAAAGCAAACATTGGGCTGGCCTAAACATTTAGAAATTATTGACTCATGGTTTTGAGACTAGGAGAAGTTAAAAATTGAGTCATCAGCAAGGCAATGTTTTCTTACCAAAGACTGGCATTCTGGGGACAGCTGATTGTGATCATTGGTCCTTGGCTTTTCGATCACATGGAAATAAAACATGGCAGCCTTTCCTTTCTCCCTCTCTGACTTTCACTATGCCTATAAAGGACTCTAGTAATCTGATTAAAGCCTAACCTGATTCAGTAGGACCACAATTTAATTGAAGTAACATCTTGAAGAGATCTTATTTGCAATGAGTCCACACCCACCAGAATGCAGACCAAGATCAAGAATATGCCCAACAATTCAATCCCCCACACTGGCTTTTAAGAGTTGAACTTTTGAAATTCTCTTCCGAGAGAGTTGTTGGAGGCAGTGTGTGAGGGCCTAATAGCCTGGTTTTTGTGTACCCAAATGCGAATGATTATACCATATATATATATAAATGTATGAAGAAATATATAAAAATGTATATATATATAAATGTATGAAGAAATGCATGATAATGGAAGAGCTGCTTTTCCTTGTTTAGATTTAAAAAAAAGACTATGGTTTTGAAGGGAAAGTAAAATTGCAGAAGAGTATAAGAGAATTAGCTATGGTTGAGTGTCCTCCAGAAGTGGCCCCACCTTCTCTCTAATTATTAGCAAGGTAAAAGCCTTGGCAGTGATTCTACAAAGCTAAACATGCTTGCCTCTTCCTACACACTTTTTATCTCATCACTTTTAAAAAATAATCTTTCATTTCTTAATTTTAAAGTATTTGATAAACACAAAATAATTACAACATATATGCAAAATGAAACATGCAATGAAATAAACAATATTAACCCAACAACAATATAATAAAAAGAATATTACTAATAGAATTGAAAGTCCCTGTCTGCTCATTCTAGACTAATGCTCCTGCCTCCCTCCTGGAGATAATCTCTATTCCGAATTCTTGCTTTTCATTATAAATTAAGTATAAACACACACACAAATGCATACATTTGTGTGTGTGTATATCCTTATATTGTCAATTAATATGTATTAATCTGTAATTTGTACATTCCTAGAAAATTTTGGATACTTGTACAAATTTCTTTCAAGACAGTTTTGCTTACTTCGTTAAGTTTGACCAAGTTTTTGTCTGTTTCTTATTTATTCATTTATTTAATTGTGTGCCTATGAAAACTCCAGGAAAGCACATATATTTCCTTGTCTGTCATGGTCAATGCTCTATTTCCCAGAAGTGGCTTATATGGGTGCTTAAGAAACCAAATGCTGCCCACCCCTTCTTCTTTTTCCCTTTACAGCAAAATTTATCCAAAACATTATTTCCTTATCTGTCTCTAATTTTTCTCATCTATGTCTTCACTGAATCCACTCAAATTAGTCTTTTGTCCCCACTATTCCATAAACACTATTGTTGTCAAGGTCACCAATTACCTCTATATTTCTACCTCCTGATTTTCCTTCTACCCTCACTGCTTTTTCCTTCTCACTCTCCTCATCTCTATTGTTTGTGATGTTAACTTCAAGTTCCAATCCTCACATTCTTTCCTACTTATACTCATCCCTTTGGTGATTTTATCCAGGTTTATAATTTTGTATACCATCTATACACTTAAAACTTCCAATTTTTTTTTTTTTACATCTTCTTTGACATCTCCCTTAAATTCCAGACTTGTATGTACAACTGCCTATTGAACATCAGCATTTAGACTCTTACTAGGGATCCAAAAATGCCAAATTCATCTCCTGATGTCCCCTGAAATCTGCTTTTGTTACAGTCTTCCCCAATTCAGTTAATCATAACCCCGTCATTCCTTTGCTCGGGTCAAAATTTTAGACTCATTCACAGCATGTTACTTTTTCACACATTGCACTTCAGTTTATCAAAAAAACTACTTGCTCTTTCTTCACAGTATAGCCCAAAGAATCTGCCCACTTGTCTCTATCTTTATGGTTGTCATCATGTTACAGAATGCATTATGCCCTTTTTAGATTATTTGAAGAACCTCTTTTATGATGCCAATTTCCTCTCTATTAGAGAACGTAAGCATCATGAGAGCAGGGTTCTATATTGTCTGTCTCTCTGCCATCCCCAGCAAAAGATGGGGTTCTGTAAACATTTGTTGAATGGATAAACACATATTTATTCAGTGAATGAGTGATTGAATTATTTGACTGTCCATGACTGCCAATACCAGCTGGCTTAATACAAAGAAATGAACAGGACAGGAAAGAGAAGAATATAGTTCAATGTTGCCATAGTACTGAACTAGCTAAACTTCTCACTCCATTCTGCTCCCCTGTAGAATCAAGCTTCAAAATAAAGAGAAAATGTGGAAAACTTGAATTGCAGAGTTCTCAGTTGAAATTACTAAGAAAAATTCTTATGTGATGAAAAAAATGCAATTTGCTAGATTAAATTCCTGTCACCAGGAAATCAGGGCTAGAGACAGAAACCAAGTTTTGTAAGGGAGAATAAAGTTACATATATGGCACACCTGAATTCTGTGATTTTAATGTTTCATATTAGCTGTGTGTGGGGATCACTTCTGCTTTCAAAATATCATATGCAATTTGCATATTTATACGATGGACAGATTTGAAAATCCAAGATTAAATCTAAAAGTTATTGTCTTAAGAAAATGGTTGTGAGTGCTTGCTAGAATTGTGACTACTTGGTACTATTGTTGTGGAGAAGAGGCCAACTTTCAAAAGTTTACTGTTCTCTTTAGAAGAGTGGATTCTGATTATACTGACTCTAAAAGCTAGTTACTGCAGACTGCTTTATATTTTCTGTTAAAAAAGGCTGCGGGGTGTGTGTGGGGGGGAGAAAGATAAGGAGTACACTCTTTCTTTAAGTATTGATGTGCCTGTATTTTTTTAGTCCCAATAGAATGTCTGTAAAAGGAGGCGCATTTCAATTTATTTAAAGGGCACATTTTGATCCTTAATTTCTTAACTACAGAGCATTTTGATGGAGAAGTATCATCCCTAAAGACAGAGCAATCCTACCAGCCCAGCAAACTGACATGACTTTATTCTCTATTGGTTTGTAATTGACCAAGATCCATATGCTACAAATATTTTATTTTCTTTGTTTTTTCGGAATGATAATATCTCAGGATGACAACATTTAGAATTTGATCACTTGTAGATGGGCCCTTTGTTGACTTTTTTTCATATGACACTTTCTCAGTACCCCTAAGGGATGAGAAACTAATCACTGGATTGCAATGATGATGCTTTCAAACAGCTAACTCCAGCCTTTCATTAACAGGTGGAATCTACAGGGTGTAGAAAAGAAAAAATATATTTGAACACATATTCTTCTTTCTTAATGAGCATAGTCTATGTTAGAGGGAAGCATTTTTTTTTTTAATTCACTCCAAGTAATTGCCTCAACTGTGGTGGTTCTACATTTTATTACCCTGAACTCATCTTATATCTGGACAGCTATATTCAATAAATGGCTCAGAGCTCCACAAGGTGGCTCTGTGTCTTAAAGTTGGAGCTGGCAGTAATTTCAATCCCCTTCTAAGTTTTTCATTTGTTTATTCCATTTATTTTTCACAGGAGAATAGAGCCAAAATTTTCTAATCAAGTTAGAAGACATAATTTGAAAAGTACATTGCTTTTTAATGTATCTGAGTCTTAGCACCTTAAATTAGGAAAGATTGTCAATTAATGAATTAAATTGATAATGCCTAATAATAACAATGAACAATTTTATTATGTTTTTTATGTACTAGGCATGAATAACTCATTTATTCTCTGCAAAAACCCTAAGGTCAATGTAATTATTGTTATTTTGAAAACAAGGAAACTGAGGCACAATATGTCATGTATTTTGTCTAAAAGTGCACATTTAGTAATTGACTAAACTGAGTTTTGATCCCAAGCTATACCAGTTTTAGTCAACTTCAAAGTTAGAGGGCACAACTGCAAGTTCAGAGGATTCTCAAAACCAATGTTAGGTGTAATAATTCACTAGAAAGACTACCAGAATTCTCTGAGAACTTTATATTCAAGATAATAGATTATTATAGGGAAAGGATACAGATTAAGATCAGGCAAAGGAAGACACCCATAGGACAGAGTTCGAAAGAAGTACTAAACATGGAGCTTCCATTGTTCTCTCCCTGTGGATTCAGGGTGTGTTACTCTCTCAGCATGGAGTACTGCCAACCAGACAAGCTCATGTGAGCTATTGTGTTCAGAGGTTGTATTTGGGCTTGATTGTGTAGGTATGATTGACTGAGTGATTGTCTTCGTGGTTTACCTCAGTTTTCAGGTAAACTGGTGTATCTTGGCCCCAACCTCCCACCCTACAACACATTGTTGGTCTTTCTGACATGATAAGCTCACACCATAACCTGATGTAGCCAGCTACCACACCAAACAAAGACATTCCTAACAAGCATGACATTCCAAGGGAGAGCACAAAGGGCAAACCTCTTTTTGGTCAGGGTTAAATTCTTTTTACATGGAAACTTTCTGATTCAGAGTTGATATTCATATCCTATCTTAAATGCAGCTTCTAAGAAACCTGTATGAGAAGCTGACCTGAACATGATACAGACTATGTTATTTTCCCAAGTATCTAAGTTATTTTTAATATTTAAAATATGAAAAATGGAATGGGATCTGATATTACTCAACCACTTAATTTTCTTTTAGGTCACAGATGGTGAAAACGACTATTAGACAGTACACATTATATGCATTTAATTATTATCTCACACACATTACCCTTGAACATATTAACACGATGCATAATGCAGTTAGTGGCAGTATATAATTTATTTCAAATGTAAATTCATGCAAAAGACCAAAGAAATGCAAATGTACTTTTATAATTTTACATCATTTCCCATAGCTGATTTGACTCTTTCAGGAAAACAATATTTTACAATAAAACAGAACTTATAGTCACTAGTAGCCTAAATCCATGATATTGAAAATATCAATATTTATTTTGAAAAAATACACTGAACCAAAAAGAAAGATCATAATAAAAGATAGATGAATATTTTTACATATATACTTGAATTTAAAAATCAATAGGAAAGCTACATTTTAAAATGCTTATGATTTATGGAAATGGTTCTAATTTTATATAACTGAAACACATATTCATCTGTTTAAAAATATAATTTTGCACACTATAAAACATTTTATTTGTTTTTAAAAGCTGTGATTTGTAGTTTCCTTATCTAGCTATTTTTCACTGATGCATAATACTAGATGTTCCACTTATCAGCACATCCCATATATGTGTCTATATGCATAAAGGTGGCACATTGCTTCTTTACTTTAGCCTTTCTAGATTAATGGGAATACCAAGTCAACTTAAATTTAAGGGTCAGAGTTTTCTGGTATCTCTCTTAACCCTGCCTGGAGGATTCTTCCCACTGCAGAAATTTCACATTCAATCACAGCATACTCTGGGGGCATTTGTCATGGTCTTGACAGGTTAGATAAATGGTGAGTTAAAACCAAGGGTGAAGGTCAATAAGAACAAGTCTGGGGTAGCTAAATTAAAAGCAAAATATCAGTTATAATTCTAATTATTATGGAACGACTAGCTAATTTCAAGTAAAGCAGAGACACCCCTGTCAGGTTAGAGATTTATAAAAGTGGATTTTGACTCTACAGTGATACACAATTAAGCTCACAACCTATTTTTTTGCAGAGTTATTCACAGGACCTAAGCGAACCTGATGTCATATTTATTGTAGATGCTAGGAAGATTATTAAATAAAATGAATTAAATTGGAAGCAGTAAGCAAAGTGAAAAAAATTTCATTAAAGAGTGCATGATAATTTAAAGCTATGAATAAATTGAAAGTTAGTACAGAACTGTTACTTTATATATGATTAAAGTTTTAGCAACAAGAAGAATCAAATTTTTCACTTTTCAAATAGTTAATAAATATCAGTTAAATATGTGCTAATCCCTACTTTCAGAAAAATGCTGGGCTACTGTAGGAGACATTTTCACCCATTAATTTAAAAACAATTCCTTGAGTTTTTATAAAATAGTTTGATAGGAAAAGATAGATGACCTAGGTACAGCAGATCCTTACTGTGCCAGATCAAATGTTAACAGATATACAAATAAATGAATAAATTTATTTCATATAGTGGCAATTCTTTTGAAGAAAATTTAAAAATAGAGATTAGTAGGATGGACAGCATTGCGTATGGGGCTCAGAGAGAGTATTGTTGAGAAGCTGATAGTATTGCTGAGAAGTAAATGGTAGTAAAGAGCCAGACATGTGAATAATTCAGCCATGAGGAATTCAGACATCCAGGGCAAAGGCTGTAAGGCAAGGACGAATTAATGTTGAAAGCTAAGATGAAAAAGCAGTGTGACAGTAGCATAGTGCGTAGAATGACAAGTGCCAAATTTAATTCCCTAGTGGCAGCAACATTTTACAAAGCCACCAACAATGTATAAGTGTTGCGATTTCTCCACACCCTGGTCAACACATTATTTTCTGTATGCCTGTTGTTTTAACATATAACAGCACAGGAAGTGGATGAAGCAGGTTGGTATTAGTTGTGACTCAAAGGTTAGTGGTCGCCTTAACAGCAGTATACATTTCACATACAAGCTTTGTGTTGTCTTGTAATTTTCAGATGAGTCATTAAAAAAAAATTACCTGCCAAAGGCTTCTACAAAGGCTAATTTCACAGCCATTAAATGTGGTGGTTAGAAATGGTTGTCATTTAGAAGAATTTCAATATCTGCCATGAGATTAAATAATCACTAACAAACTTTACCATTTCTAAACCGTCTAAGCACTATATGGTAGGTCAGGATATATGGCTTCTATTTCTGACAAAAGCTCATGGAATAGACAATGGTTAAGTCTATGAGAGTGAACAAAGTTCACCATTCTTATTACTGCTTTAATAGTGCAAGATAGATTCAAGTATTTTCTGCAAATATATGCCAATGAATAATACTCTCACAAATTTGTAAACTTGTCTGACTAAGCTTTTTTCTACTGCACACATATTTTTACTACCATCAAGCTTGAACAAACGGAAAAATTCTAGCATAGTTTATATATTGCTTTGCAGGCTATGCTTTTCCCAGAAAGCTCTGCAGGCTATGGCATTGTTCTGTAATACCATAAGGAAATATAATTTTCTCTGTGGAGAGACTTTGAGAAGAACATCTCATTGCTCACTTTACATAGGAGTGATAATCTTATGTGAGGCTCTAAGCCAATATATATGCAATAGCAGATGAATGCACTGGGTCCATGTGGCATTTACAGATATTGGTATAACTGAAATGTATTTTCTCCTTCACTAGGAAAGAGAAATACGTGCAGCTTACAAAAAATCCAAATTTATATCTCCCACCTCCTTTGTATCTAGGAATAGTCAGGTGACAGAAGTATGCTAATGAAACATAAATAAATCTCAGTGGATGGGACAGGTGAGAATCCTCTGTTAAATATCACATAATTAACTAGTATGTGCCATTTTGTCCTTTTCCTTTCTAGGTGAAGCAGAATGAAAAGATGCTCTAGCTTCTGAAGCAAGTACCATGCAATGGGTTGACTTAAACAATGGGAATTTATTGGCTGTGGTTTTTTTTTTAACAAATAAATTTTATTAGTATATATTAATAAAGCATAAATCCATCCAAAGTGTAGAGTCCATGGTTTTTGGTGTAATCACATATTTGTGCATTCATCACTTCAATCTTTCTTAGAGCACTTTCATTATTCCAATAATAATAATAAAGTTGTGAAGCATATGACAACATGGATGAACCTGGAAGACATTATGTTGAGTGAAGCAAGCCAGACACAAAAGGACAAATACCGTATGATTGCACTGTTATGAACTAAATATATTGTGTAAACTCATGGAGTTAATAATTAGAATATAGGTCATCAGAAAATAGAATGAGGTTAGAGAATGGAAAGCTGGGTTTAATCTGTGCAGAATTGGTGAAAAGGTTGTAAATCTTTGGAAATGAATAGAAATGGTGAAAACATATTATGGTGTTTGTAACTAGCCGTGCTATCGTATGGGTATGACAGTGGTTGAAAGGGAAAGTCTAAGATTGTGTATATTACTAGAAGGAAAGCTAAAAACTGTAAAGTGGTACTGTATATGATAGTAAAACCTCATGTAAAACACGAATATGGGTGATATTGCATATATAAGACTGTTTTTACAATATATAAATACAAATATACTAGAGAGAAGGAAAAAGAATAGCTGCTATGTACAGCAGGGGAAGCATAAAGGGATTCAGAGATAATGAGTTTTGTTTGTTTGGCTGTGATTTGGGAGAAAAAGTCCAAAAACAAGGCGATGCTTTCTCTCAAACGCTTGTGGTGTTCTGTGGTTGGCTGCCAGTGACCCTTAATCCTTGGCTTTTCTGTCACTTGGCAATGCACATGGCACCTCTACTGACTTTTCCCTTCTCTTCTGTGTTCCTTGGAAGTTCAGGTTCTGGCTGCTTCCTCTGGCTTTCTCTCTTCTCTCTCTCTCTCTCTCTCTGGCCTTTCCTGTAAGGCTTTCAGTAATAAGGTTAAGACCCACCTTAAGTCAGCAGGGCTGCACCTTAACTGAAGTAACCTTATCAAAAGACCCTATTTACAAAGTTCACACCCACAAATATGGATAAAGATTAAGATATGTTTTTCTGGGGTACACAGCTCCAAGCCATCACACTAATAAATAACCTTTGGCTGATATGAATGTTCCGATACTAGTCAGTTTTATTTTTTATTATATAATATGTGATACAGAAAGGAATAAAAGCAACCTACATGTGAATGTAAAAGCACAATACTAAATGAAAACTCATGAATCAACTACACAATTCAAGAGCCAGAAGACCACAATATTGCTATATCCATCTTTTCCTTCTACTCTATCCTAAACCTCTTTCCTTTATCCCAGATTTAACCGTGACCTAAATTTGCATATATGTAGTAATTTTCTAGATTTTTAAAATTGTTTACTCACACATTTATGTTTCCTAAAGTACATATTAAATATGCATAACTGCATATTCATATACATTTAATATGTATATATGCATTTATGATTATGTATATAGTGTGTGTATGTAGATGTTTACATTTCTTCCTGCTATTTAAAAATGTCACCATACTATCTGTAGTCTTTTGCAACTTTCTTTTTTCATCATGAATATATTTTAATTATTAGATGTATCAGAGCAGTATTTTCTCCACTTTATGATATTTCATTGTCAACAGTTTTATCTTTTTATTTCCTCCAAATACAAAAACGCATTCCCTATGGATATTTTTATGGATAACCATTGGATGGCAATGTGCAGGAATTTCTTAAGGTATACAATTCTAGGAGCAGAGTTGCTGTTTTTTGGGGTGTACAGATGCTTGACCTTACATGACAGTGCCAAATTGTTTATTAAAGTACTTGTATCAATTTGCAAATCCGCTAAGAGTGAGAAGATTATCTGCTGATCCAGCTTTTACTAACACTTGACATTTATTACTGAGATTCTTTTTTTTTTTGATAATTTTATTTATTTATTTTGAAAAAATGAACCAAATTACAATGGGAAAATTGACTGGATGCTCTAACAAAAAGAAAAACAATGACAGTAGAACACAAATAATAACACGGAAAGAAAAAGCAATTTCATAACACTCGTAAAATCAGCGGCTGAGACATGCATGGTGTTTACTCTGAGACAGATCTATTTTCATTAATAGGTACAGTATACATGATTATGTCTTAAGAAGCTTGACCAAGATCACAGCTGGTAAATAATGGAGCTGGGATTTGAACTCATGCCATCTGGCTCCAGTAGCTGAAATCTTTTTTTTTTTTTTTAATATTACTAATACTTTATTGGTATTTTAATTTCTTCCACTGTCCCCAGAATTT
>JAQZBX010014376.1:0-38687 GCA_029593785.1 Cabassous unicinctus
GAAATTAAGTAGGTGTAGTTTGCATCTATTAAATATCAGGTTCTCAAAAATAGTTATGAGTTTCAGAATTTTTTCAAGATACATCAATAAATGAATAAAATATATAATCTCAAGTTCATAAGAAAATGTATAAATATAAATAAACATGAGAATGTTAACTGTGTTGGGCTTATTAAGGAAGATTTTATTTTATTCCTCATTTGCTATTTTTCAAATTTTTTACAATGGCCATGCAATAATTTTATAATCATAAAAATGTTTTTAAAAATAATAAATGAAACAGTCATTGTATGCAAGGCTACATCTGGGGAAAGGACTTCAGTGTTCTTTTCTATGAAATAATAATCAAACTCCTTGGTCTCGTGATGTTACTGTAGGTATCAAAGGAGGTATAAAATTCTTTGAGAATGAATTTAGGGATGTAGAAAGACAAGATGTAATCTTTTAGAATACTAAGCTGCCATTTAAGTATTTTGTCGCTTCCTTTAAATCTTTTACTTGGGCACTGTTAGTACACTAATTATATTGGTGACCTGAAGACATGAATACACTTTCTCAAGCAAGATATTTACTACCCAGAATCTGGTTCTTTGAAGGGCTTTGATGCTGGTTTACCAGTACACGTCAGCCAGACCACCCATTTATTGAGGAGTCAATGCGCGGAGCTTGGCAAGACAAGTTTATAAGAATTAGTCTATAGCTTATTAGTGTATGGTCGAGACCCACCTAGCAAGAAAGGGCTTTATCGGCCTTCGGCGGTAGAGCTGTGCTTCACGCAGGAAGGAAGCAACGTGGAATGACCAGTTGGAGCGGTTTAACAATGGGACTGGTTTACTGAGGTCAGACCCCTGAAATCTCTTCTGACCTGCAGAAGGTGGGCAGACAGCTTGCAGAACAGAGACGTGGGCCACTTTGGTCATTAAAAGAAATTGGAAGGTGTTGGTTCGAGTGACCTTCCATCAAGGACTCGTCGTTTTTCTCACGGTCCTGGCCCTGTCCTGAACTAGGCTGTAACAGTCGTAGGAGAGTTGGTAAATCTGCTACACAAACAGTAATTTTAGGAATCACAGAAGGGTGTTTCATTATATTCACTTTACAAATTAACCTGGCTATCTTTATTATGCCCTAAAACGTTACACAGGCAACAGGAAGAGGAATTGCGATATAGTCCTTCTTCTGTAGCAAGGAACGTTTTTGTTTTTCTGACCCCTCTGCTTGGGCCTAATTTTCTTTACAAGTAAAATGTTAATTTAAAAAGAAGGTCATTTTGTGATGCAGGCCCATGAAATATAGGAGCTCAATATCAGGAAAACCAATATGGAAAACATTAATGCCATTTACGTAATATTTGGAATGGATGCCCCTTGCTTTTTAAACAATAAATCAACTGTGCAGTTCAGCACTCACTGTTAACTCCTATACATTCATTCACTCACTCACTCATCATTTATTCAACAAAATACATGGCTCCCTATTGTGTCCCTATTTTCCAGGCATAGCACCATGAAAGAGATGAAAATATGAATAGTACATAATCTCTGCCCGCAGAGAGATTGGAGGAACAAACATATAAACAAATGTCCTCACCGTGAAATAGGTGCTAATACAAATACACTGAAAACGCTACAATTATTTTAAAACACAATGAAATGGGCAAAGGTGATAATGTGTTATTTTATTTTATGAAAGGTACTACCATATGTTAAATATGTCATCCCAGATAATAAACCGCTGCTTCAATATCATACTTTAGAGACAGTTTGGCATGTAATAATGAACCTGAGCTATTGAATCCAAAGGATTTAATTCACTCAGTACTTGAATGGACTTTAAATCCGAGTCTTAGGTTTTTGTTTTTAAAAGGGCTTAATTTAACTTGCCACAGAAGATTGTTCCAATAATTATAAAAGAGAAGAAAGTAAAAGAGGTCTGTATGCTACAAGTACTCACAAGCATATTTATTATTATTATTTTAATTGTTGGAATTTCCTACAAGTCCAGAAGAATTAAAGAGTTAATGTAACTTTCAAATTCCCTGGAATTATTATATTTTTGAGGATCTGAAAATACATACCAAGCTATCTATCCATCTGTATTAGTCAGCCAAAGGGGTGCTAATGTGAAATACCAAAAATGGGTTGTTCTTTATAAAGGGTATTTATTTGGGGTAGAAGTCCACAGATACCAGGCCATAAAGCATAAGTTTCTTCCCTCACCAAAGTCCATTGCCATGTGTTGGAGCAAGACAGCTGCCGATGTTTGCCAGGGTTCAGGCTTCTTGGGTTCCTCTCTTCCCGGGGCTGCATTTCTCTCTGGGCTCAGCTCCTCTGTTTCCTCCACAAGGTCAGCTGTAGACTATGAGGCGAACGGCTCACTTCTCTTCTCCTGGGGCCTTCTCTCCAACATCAAACTCCAACATCAAAACTGCTTCTCAAAAACTGTTTCAACTCTGTTCTTTGCCTTGCCTTTTATATTCGATTCCCCACCCTCCAAGGGTGGGGCTCAATGCCCTACTGACTGGCCCAGTCAACGCCCTAATCATAACTCAATCATGCCCAGATTAACAGATCAGTTTACAAGCATCTTCCAATTATATTTTTGGAATTCATAATTACATCAAACTGCCCAGCTGCAACACCATCTATCTATCATCTATCTATATCTGGGTGACTTGTGTGTCCTGTAATCCTAATTTCATACAAGAGAATGTGCGATACTTGCTATTATCAATTGCTCTTCCACAACTGCTTCTCCTCATGGCAACCATTACTGCTACCACTGCCATTATTACAAACAGAAGTTCACGAGTCCCCAGATGCTCTGTATTCAACCAGGGAAAATTGCAGAATTAGCCTACCAATTTGGATTCTTGAGAACTAAAAGATGAGACAAAAGGTATGAGTAGAATAAACATAATAACAATTAATGATTGCTAGCAAACCAGGAAGAAATCTAATTTATGTAAGCATACATGTATAATATGATCATATCAAAGAGTTATGCATATTTTCAAGGTGTGACTATTATGTATTTATAAAGAAGTTTATGATTTGGAAAGCCTTTATAAAGAGATATAAGTTTGCATTTTTCCCCTTACTAGAAACTTGATTCCAAAGGAATAAATTAGCCAGTCCAAAATATCAAGAAAGGAATCACAGTAGAGCTGTGGAATTTTTAGAGGTGGAATTTTATAAGCTCTTCTGTGATTCCTTTCTATGTGCCCCTGAAAAGCATGTTCTCAATCTTAATCCATTCCTGGGATGTGAACCCACTGGAAATAGTACTTTCCATGAGGCTGCTTCAGGTAAGGTGTGGCCCAACTGCATCAGGTCCGTCTTAATCCTTTTACTGGAGTTGTTTTAAAGCAGAATGAAATCCAGACACAGAGAAAGCCACAAGGAGCTGCCAGAAGCTGGAAGTTAATGGAACTGAGAAGCCAGAAGAGTTTGCAACAAAAAGCCAAGGACCAAGGATCTCTGGCAGCCAGCCCAGAACGCCACAGTGTTCAGGGCGAAAGCACCGCCTTCGTGAGCCCTTGATTCTGGACTTCTAGCCTCAAAACCATGAGCCAATAAATCCCCAATTTTTAAGCCAACCCATTGCAACATATATGCTTTAGCAGCCAGGAAATGGAAACAGAAGGGATCATTTATAAGCCTGGGCTTTGCTTCGTGGGTGCCTTTTGAGTTATGATTGGGAAAACCAAGTTTAGTTATCATTTTCTATTTGCTACTTATCCCTATTCAACAGGGAGTCGTCAGAAAAGGTTGAGGGATTAATAGCAATATTTCTTTTTAAATGTTGAACACTGGCTTGCCCTCTCTCTAGTCCTGTCGTTTTTCTCCTTTTACTAGTGCTCACTTTTGTTTACTCTTCCTATTGCATTGGTGCTTTAAATAATGGCCATTGAAGACTAAATGCTGCTGCTTTCAGATACAGGTCATTAATTTAACTTGCGTGAATGTGATGTTGTTTTGGAAGTTTCAAAACGTCATTCTAAGATCATGGAGCTTGGTGTCCGGTAAGCCTGGTTTCACTCGTGGGTCAGACGTTTTCCACTCCTGTGACCCTGGACAATTCGCTCCACCTGCTGAAGCCTCCAGCTGTTCTGCTCTAGAGTGCGAGTAAAGACCGGGTCATGAGGCTGGTGTAGCACACAATGGAAGTTAAGTACATATAATGATCCAATGTTAACATCATCAGTTTATTACTGATCACCAGGTGATAAAAATCTTTTTAGTTTCATAAAATATTATAGAGAATCAATTGAATATTATTTCATAAAATCATCAAAGTGAGCAATTTATTATAAATGAGCAATAAAATTCCTCGTTACTTCATATTTCAACATTCTTATATTATTATGTCATTTATGTTTTGTTCCTAGATGGGAAGATGCTCCTAATATCAAATTTATGTAAAACAGTAAAGCCTTATTATTCTGATATAATGGAAACTGAAATGATATTCTGTATTTTTAATAACCCATTAATGTGAATGAAGGTTTATGACCAAAGTTTATTGAATATATTTTGTATCAGTCTTTCAAAACATGAATTTAAATATAAACATTTTTGAAATGATTACTGAGCAATTTCAGGGCATATCTTTTACTTTTTTCTACAAACTCTTTTTGGAAAAGTGTTTTTTTTTTTTAATGCACATTCTATTTATTTTGCAAACCTTTAGGCTGTGAAAAGAAACTCACATTTAAATTACCATATTGTAAAAACTGGAGGCCTTGGGGTTAGAGAAAGATTCTGAAAGACTTGAGAAAAAATCCAAGTTCTTACTGGCCATGCCATGCAAGCTAAGAAGGTTTCTCATGTCAGTGGTGCTAGGCTGTCTGGAAAGCACAGGAGCAAACTGTCAAATGTACAAAAGTCAGCATTTCTCCAAGAGGGAGAGCAAGAACAGAACAAGCTCTTTTATTTTATATTTTCCTGCACGTTGTTTTACAGTAGCTGTAACATATGCTCTGAATGTAGGGTAGATTGATCAGGTTTTTTAGAGAACTCTGCAGTGCAAATTACTTTTGAGTGAGATAAAGACAGCACCAAAGTGTTTTTTCTGCCATTCTTACTATCTGTTAGCAGGAAGTGAAGTGCGCAACCCACTTCCCTCAGTTCACACCTGGCTAAAAATCCTCTTTGCTTTCACTGAGTCAATGATGCAATCAGGACAGGCATTTCTCAGGATTTTTCATGCTTTGGGGGACACAAGAGATAGCAGTAATATAAGAAGCCCTCTCTCCTTTGAAAAATAAAAAATAAAGCAGAGGAAAGCAGAGACCCATATCATTCATTCATTCCTTCATTTAACAGTATGAATTACCTGTTAGGGTGAAGGCAGGTAGAGGCTGGGTACAGTGTTGTCAATAAAGCAGGGTGTCTGCCTACTGTGGGAGACAAATAATAAACAAGTAAACAAAAACATTTATATAAACTACAAGTTCTGAAAAGCTATCAGGCAAGCAAAGTAGATAAAGAATATCAGGGTCCTGAAGGGAGACGAGTGGTTTTGATTTGTGGTCAAGAAAGACTCGCAAAGGAGAGGTAATTGAGGTTCTGCCCTGACAGACAAGCAGGGGTAAGGTTTGCAAAGGGCAGGTAAAGAGCGTTCTAATCCCTAGTGAACCAGTGCAGGAGCCCCAAGGTGTAAAGGAGCTTGCTGTATTCTGGGAGGAGGGTGATGGGGTGAAGTTGGAGATAGAGGCAGAAAGCAGATCACATTAGGCATTGCAGGTAATAAGAAATCCAGATTCTAATTTTTAAAAGCGGATTAGAAAGGTATTGAACATTTTACAGCAGGCAGTTTTGTAAGCCTATTACTTGCTGGTTTTCATTTTGGCTGTTTTCTGGGTGCTACTTAAAAGAATGCTTTGATTCAATGGGAGACTGGTGAGTGGACCACTACAGAAGTGCAGGAGAGCTGACAATGCTCAGGTGGAAATAGAGGGATATTGGGTGAATTTAAGAAGTTTTTGAATAGGGAATCAACAGAAGTTGCTCTTTTAAATTGGTTTCAAGTGGTGAGCATGCCTCAGAGTATAGCACTCAGATTACCAGGTTGAGCCCCTTGCTGGAGGACGGTTGTGTCGTTCATATGGGCGGGAAAAATCAGGAGGAACATGAGGCACCATGAATTAATTGTCACCTTATTAGTGCGTGTTCTCCATTTTCAATATATGCTTAAAATTCTCGGGTGTTTCGGGTG
This sequence comes from Cabassous unicinctus, assembly GCA_029593785.1. NCBI lineage: Eukaryota > Metazoa > Chordata > Mammalia > Cingulata > Chlamyphoridae > Cabassous > Cabassous unicinctus. The sequence continues at coordinate 6,217 of JAQZBX010014376.1, forward strand.
GAAGCTGAGTTCCCGTAGACTTAAGGCAAGATTTTAAACCATCCGTTTGAGAAGGATCCACTGTGCTTTGAGCAAACACCTTTGATTTTCTTCTCCTCTCATTTTCACTCAGATTTCTCACCAGAGGTTAAAAAAAAATTTAAAAAAAAACCCCACTAAACTAAGATAAAAGTGAAGTTGTGATAATTATCAACAGTGGATGTGGCTCAGTGGTCGCACACAGCTTTCCACGTAAGAGGGCCCAGGCTCAATCCCTGGCCCCGGTACCTCACATACTCACACAAAACAAGTCTCCATGGGTTTTTCATGCATCATACAGCATTCAAATAAATTCATTCCTCACAACTTTTCATCTGAAGAGACTCAACTAGCTGAAGGAAAACTCTGAGTCGGCCATAGATAGGCCTTTATTAAAGTTTATATCCTATAAACTGTAGTTGCTTTCAGTAGCTCCAAAAATGTCCCACAGATTGGTGTCTCCCCGGGAACTGCTGCTCCTCGCTGTCGCCAGCCACCTGCTGAACCGAGACGTCCCTGTGTCGGCCGCCAGCTCCACCAGCACGCTGTCGCTGACAAAGTCTGTATCCACAAAATGTGGGATCTGCAAGCCGCCTCTTTCCCCACCTAGCTCAGACTCAAATTCAGGACTCTCGTGAGAGTCTATTACTCTTTGCTCGTCTGAATTGTCTCTGTAATTTAGCTTTGAGCAGATTGGGAAGTGCCGCGATGCCCAGGCTGTCCTGGCCGGACAAGGAAGACTCGCTGGGACGTGGTCGGAGTTGAAGACCAGTGGACAACTCCACAGTATCTGCTCCCATTTATTAATCAATTCACTCATCACAGCAGCCCTGCGAGGTAGGTGCAGTAGTGTTCCCATTTTACAGATGAGGAGAATGAGGGAAGACAGGTTCAGATCCTTGTCCAGGTCCTCATAACTAAAGGGAAGCAGAACGACGATGTTTACCTGGCAGATTGTTTCCTGCGTCTTCTCTCTCGACCGCCTCACTGCGCACTCAGGCATTCACAGGGACTTCGCCCTGCCGAAGATGACCGCTATATCTAAAGAGGGTTTTATGTTTTAAAAGCTACTTCCGCTTTATTTATTTCCCCACCTCTGTTGGCTATGGTAAAAGGCAGCATGTGGTAGTGAAAGGAGAAATAAATAGGGAGCCTAGCGATCTGGTTTTCTTTTGACTGTGATGTGGGCTGAGTCAAGTAGATTTCCTGCCCTCAGTTTCCTCCTTACGCAATTGGGGTAGACCAACGGACACTGTTTAAGTGTCATACACTTGTCTTAAAGGGAACTCATCAATGATTGCAAATCAGAAGCAGATCTGGCACAATCAAAGTTTGGGTGCTCAATGCAATTTATTTGCCTATTTGATTGCAAGCTGCCAATACAGGTCAGTATGCCATCACCATGCCAAGGGCATACAGCACATTTCACGGAGGAATACACTGCAGTTATGGATACGGGCCATTGTGTTTTTGTCATGACTTTCATAATTGTGAAGGACACAGTGTAAACTATAATGTAAACTATAACCCACAGTCAGTAGCAATGCTTCAGGATGTGCTCATCAATTGTAATAAATGTACCACACTGATGAAGGATGTTGTGTGGGAAAGTGTGGGAAGGGGAGGGAGTGGGCCATATGGGAATCCCTTATATTTTTTGTGCAACATTTATGTAATCTAAAGCTTCTTTAAGAATAAAAACAAATAATTATAAAAAATAAAGAAAATTAATGCTTACCAAATGCCTTTTAGTCTTTGGGACAATTGCTCTAAAGATCTTTCTTGATTTTCTAGATAATAGGCACAAACTTATGGGTGTTTATGAGTCCTTCAGCCACTTTTGCTTCACTGTAATTCACTGTGGACTTATCAACAGCTTGGCCACTGCAGGGGAAAATGAGATTCAGTTTAGCTCCTTATTAATGGCAATAGTTCAATATGTTAAGCCAATACATGTACTGGAGTGAATTTTGGATCTGAAATATATTCTTTCCAGATTCAAACTATTAGTATTATCTCTCAGAAGAGGAAAGTTTTCTCTTAAACCCAAATTGATACTACTAATTTCATCAAGTGTATTTACTTAATTTCAAATAGTTAAATTTGTAACATTACTAAAATAGCTGCATTTGTCATAGCACATTGCCAAAAGAAATACTATGTTCCTTGATGATCGTGCTGAATCAGACCTTCTGATGGTCACCCCTTTGACCCATGGCCCAGAGCCCATTCTACAAACCCGCCTTGCTCAGTTTTCTTGTTACACAAAGATTCATACCTATCAACATAGGAAGCACATGTATTTACAGGTAATTTCCTTTTCCTCTTAACATAGATGTTCACTTTACAACAGACTTATAAAAAAGAGAAATGCTTTAAAAATACCTTGACTATCATTTTTCCAAACAATGTTAACGTAATTCATCTCAATGCCATTTTATTATTCAGATTTGATGAGCAATCTGATCATTTTATGGGAATGAGATTCACTGTTGACATCACAAAGCATCCAAAGGGGTTTTCCAAGGATAGTTTAGACAGTTAAACTGGAAAAGTAATTAATAAATGTCATAGTAAAGTATATGCTTTTATCACAGCATCAGTTCTCCATGCTCTCATTTTCTGATCGTAGTAATGAATTATCACAAAGTGAAAAGTAGAGTTAGAAATACTATATATTTTTACTTAGGACAGTTTTCAAATAGCAAGGAATGCATAAATGCTTCCTCTCCTTCAAGAATAATTAATATTTAGGAAAGGACCTGGTATAGGTGCTGCAGTTAATTCTGCATCATAACAGCCTTATATAATTTATGTAGCAAGTTTTACTGAATAACTGCACATAACCCATAAGAAATAGAGACTATTTCAATTATTACCAAGAACAAACATGCTCAAAAGAGGATAGGGACTGTATTTTTAATTAGCTTTATACTTTATATATTCCAGCATCAGAAATAAATGGTACAAACCAGAGTATTTAAATCCTGAAGCAAATGCTTACTATTTTCACTTTTGCCTTTTGTGTTTAGAGAATAGAGTCTAAAGTAATTATTCTAAGCACAAAGCTAGATAGTTTTCCTCAAACCCAAAACATATTATTAGCCTCAGTTACATTGACTGACACTCAGAATGTAACGCAATTTGCCCATTATTACACAATAACTAAGTCCAGTTTTGTTTAAACTCATGTACTATGTTTTTTTCCAATATTTTGTTTTTAAATCAGTAAAAGTGATGAGTTATTTATAGATAACTTATGCCATCAACTTGGTGTTTTTAAAAGAATATTAAACTTGTCTGTTAGTTCCTGCAGCTTTGCTGTAGATTGTTCAGGAGATTCTAGATATAGGATCATATCATCAGTGAATAATGAAAATTTTACTTCTTCCTTTCCTATCTGGGTGCCTTTCATTTCTTTGTCTAGCCTAATTGCTCTAGCTAGAACCTCTAGCACAGTAGTGAATAACAGTGGTGACAGTGGGCATCCTTGTCTTGTTCCTGATCTCAGTGGGAAAGCTTCCAATCTTTCACCATTGAGTACTATGCTAGCTTTTGGTTTTTCATACATGCACTTCACCATATTGAGGAAGCTTCCTTCTATTCCTATCTTTTGGAGTGATGGGAAAAGGAGAAATAATAAGAAAAGGTTGTGTGTTTTGTCAAATGCCTTTTCTGCATGAACTGAGAGGATCATGTGATTTTTCTTCTTCAATGTATCAATGTGGTTTATTGCACTAATTGATTTTCTTGTGTTGAACCACTCTTGCATACCTGGGAGAAAACCCACTTGATTGTGGTGTATAATTCTTTTAATGTGCTTTTGGATTAGGGTTGTGTATGTCACTAGAAGGAAAGTTAAAGGGTGAAAATGGGGTTGAATCGCATAGTGAACCCTGTTGTAGATGATGAGGGTGGTGAATAGTGCACCAATAGTGCACCAGAATGAACTTCAATGAACCAGAGCAAATGTACATTAATACCACAAGATATTGTTAATAAGGTGGTATTTGAACTACAGTACACCCAGAGCAAATTATGGACTGTAGTGATTAGTGATATATGAATATTTTTCACCAATTGTGAAAGAGAGAGAGAGCATTATCCTAAGTTACAGAAACCAGACACAAAGTATTGCATATTTTTTGGCTCCATTTGTATAAGTTGTAAATATAAATAAACTTACAGATATAGAATTAAATTAATGGATATATATGACAGGGGAAGGGTAAAGGGATTGAGAGGGGATTGCTAAGGGTGGGGGCTTTTCTTCTTGGAGTAATGAAAATGCTCTATTATTGACTGAAGGGATGAATGTACAACTCTGTGATTATACCAGCAACACCGAATGTGCACTTTTGATTGTATGGTGTTTGAATATATCTCAAAAAATTTGCTTTTCTTTTAAAAAAATTTTTTTTTAAAGTACTGTATTTCCCAATATCATGAGTTCCTGAAGAGAAAGCACCGTATCCTACTTACTAATTTGGAAAGATAATCAGGGGAAGCCTCTCTCTGGAGCCTGATGAACCCCTTAGCCCCTACCACAATCTTGAAAAAAAATAGAAGAAAATAGATGTTGATGCTTGTAACATTGTGTTAATTTATTTACCAATATTTATTGAGCACTGAGTAGACATTAGGGAAACAGTGGAGAAGAAAAGAGACTAAGTCCCTGGTCTTGTGGGGCTCACAATTGGTTGGCTCGTTCTTTCATTCAATAGGTGTTTATTGAATTTTGATTATGTGCCAGGAACTGTGTTATCACTGGGGATAGAAGAATGAGAGTTGAGTCCATTTTCTACCTCAAAGAGCTTTTAGTTCAGTAGGATAAATGAAGACGCAAACAGGCCATTATACTTCAGTGCTGTGATGGGGATAGACACGGGGGTTTGATAGCACACGATAGGCGCCTAATCCACATTTGCACAGAAGACTAAAGGAATGCTTCCTGCAGAACAGGATGCTTAAGCCACACAGGAAGACACCTGTGTCACAGGTGGAGGCAGTGGGTGGGGAGGGGTAGCTGGGAGTGGAGGGTCAGTCCAAGCAGACAGAATAACATTCGCAAAGGAGAATGCTGAGAGACAGTAAGATTCGTTACTGGAAGTGAAAGTAGCTCCATATGACGGGATGACGTAGAATTAAAACCCTGGTGGAAGTAAGGGAGGCTGGAGAGGGGACGTAGCGGCCGGATGGCGGAGGGCGCAGTATACCGCGTGAAGCCGGTAGAGCGTTTAGGATCAATGCAGACTAAGCTTTTTAAAAATTGTACTCTGAGGCTTCAATAAAAGCGTAAGGTTTCTAAAATTCCGTAGCTATTCTCTGAACAGCTCTTGTGTTTAAGGCAGTCTCTACACCAGACCCTGCAGAGAACACAATCATAATTTATTATAAGTCTTGTCCTCAGGAAAGTGGCAGTTCACTAGAGAGTATGTGCCCGGTCCACGAATGCGTGCATGAATGATAGACTGTGACCAAGGTCCCAAGAAGAGGCACGTTCTAAAGGAAGGGAGGAGATCACACTGTTTAGATGAGAAGAGGAAACTCTGCGGGGTTGCATCTGAATGAGACTTTGAAGGATGGATTGTATTTCAACAAAGAGAATTAGAGCAGAGAAACTAGCACAGAACTGGGCCAGTAATGTGCAAACATTGCAGAGCAAAGTCATGACTCAGCCAGAAGTCAGGTTTGGCTTAGGGTCTTTATCGTGTTGAGTTGCTTGGCGTCAGGGTTCTGCTCGCCAGCGTCCTCCTTCCAGCCTCCCGGTGCTTGGCTTCCTCTTTTCATTCAGTTCTTAGCTCCGATGTCTGCTCCAGAGAGGAGAGGCTTTCCCTGCTACCTAAAATGGACCCCAGCTCTTCAATTATCCTCTATCAGGCATCCCTGTTTCATTTGCTGATTTTCAGCTACTTTCGTCATCAATCTCCCTTGTTTGTAGCGTAAGTGGAATGAAAGCAGGCATTTGTATGTATGTCACAGCTATAACTTGAACACACACCATAGGCCCTTAACACCTACGCACTGAATGAATTAAATTTAAGGGCTAAGTAGAGAAGATCAGGAAACAGTTGGAGATCACAGCTTAGAAAGCTAACTTGCCGGGCAGAGCTGATTGCTAAAGCTTTGCTATATTCGTTTCTCAGGGCTGCCTTAGAAATGACCACAAACGGGATGGCCTGAAACATAAATTTATTCTCTCGCAGTTCTGAAGGCTGGAGGTCCAAAAGCACGGTGCTGTCCGGGTCAGCTCCCTCCAAAGGCTCTGCAGAAGAGTCCTTCCTGTTTCTCCATAGTCTCTGGGGCTTTCTGAAAATCCTGGATGTTCCCTGGCTTTCGGCTGCATCCCTCCAACCTCTGACCCCGTTGTGCCCGTGTCCTCATATTGTCTCCTTAAAAGGACATTGGCCGCTGGGTTTAGGGCCCAACCTGATGCAGGAATTCCTCATCTTAAATAATGCATCTTTCCTTAAGGTCACGTTCTGAGCCGGACATGAGCTTTGCAGGGATATTATTCAACCCGTTTCAGGTGCCCACGGAAAGACCGTTGAATGGGACGTGGTCTGGCTGGAATTTTGTTTCTGGACTCACGACAGCATTAAAAAGGTGGATTCAAGCCTGAGAAGTCCAGAGGGAAAGGAACCATGCAGAAGCTAGCACACTAGCTATAGTAAGAGGGTAAGGGCGAATAAGCGCCAGGGTGAGGGCTGTGGCAGTAGGATTTTGAGGAAGACCAGGAGAAACAGACTGACAAGATTTGACAGCTGACTGAATGTGCAGAGCAAGGAAAGGCTAAAGAGGACTCCCGGGTTTCTGGAATGAGTAAGTGAGAGAAATGTCAAGACGAAAAGAATATCTGTTTGGAAATTCAGCTCTTGAGGAGAGGCGTAAGACTAAAGACCCATATTTGAAGACGTCCTCCCAGTAAGAGCCTCTTGCCAGTGGCCAAGGAATCAGCAAAGCTCATGAGTTTATTGCACTCGTCTCCATCTACCTCACGGCAGTTTTTCAACTGTCATGAGCACTGAGCTGCTAATGATCAGCGTACACAGTCTGCTGTCACACTGCATACCCCTCTTCCCCAGCGGGCCACTTTTTCCTGGTACACAGCCGTGGTCACCCTTGGTACACCCCCAGCTGTGTGCACGTTCCTCTCACATCTCCTATATCCCTGGGAATTAAGGTATCTTGGTTCAGTTGTACTAACCTGAGATTTTGATATGAATTCTCCTGTTCAATATGCTATCAGGTCATCTTTCTGTCCATGATGTCATTCTTTGCCGCCCGGCGCCACTTCCTCTGTTCACAAATGTGTTGTTCGTTTATTTCTCTGTTCAAATCAGCTGCTGGGTTCCTATAAAAAGAAATCTCATGCAACCTTGAAGAAAAAGATTGCAGTGGAAACTGGTGTACACTTATGATATTTGTGCTGTGCAGTACTAGGAACTAAAAAGATGAAGAACAATCTAAAAATGCTGCATAACTATTCTAATGTAACAGGTAAGGGGAAGTCCCATTGTTGCTGAAGAAAAATTTGAATGATATCTGCCATTTTTTGACAGGAGTTAGTAACTGAATCCTTTGGACAGTTACTATATCAGTAAGACTGAAGTGAAGAAATAGGAAGGCATGGCCAGAAATGGGTGAGTTCATAAATTAGGGTATGGAAAGGAAAGGAGGCAGCTCAGGAGGAGGAGTAGAACCAGAATGGAATAGCACCAGGGACCGCTGGTAACAGTGATGGACGAGCTGCGTGGGCCTGGAGCGGGTCTAACCACTTTATGTATATTATCCTGTTGAAGACTCATTATATCACCTTTATTTTAACGTGCATTGTAGAGTGGAAGATTCAGGGTTAGAGAGGTGAAGTAACTTGCTGAAGGTCACACAACTAGTATGTCGATGTGATTATTCGTCAGTTGGTTCAGATCTCCAAGCCCTTAGTCAATGTGCAAAAGCAAGGGCAAAAAAGGAAAACGTTTCAATTAAGAATTCCAGGTCAAGTGTTTCAAATGCTGAAGTGGTCAATGAAAATTAGCAACAGGGTAAAAAGGTCACTATATTTGGTAATTAAAATGTCGTTAGTTATATTTGAAAGAGCAGTTTGTTTTTTCTTTTTGAGAGAGAGGTAGAAATTGGATTGTGTTTTATAAAAATTAAATATTTTCTATAAATGGGAGATTTTAGGAAGGAATGCTAAAAACAAAGTAATACTGAACCAAGAATTAAAATCAAACTCTCAATCGTTTTTTACTTCAAATGTTTATGCATAGATGCAAATACAGACATAAATGTACATCAACAAAGCTGTGGTTTATTGAAATGTTTTAGAGTACTTTATTATGACCTTAATGAAGAAAGAGAGAGAGAAAGAGAGATTATCATGGCTAACCTGATTTAAGCTGCATGCTAAAGAGCCAGTATTCTGTGTTGAACAAAGTTTTAGAATAACAAGACTTTCTTTAAAACTAAGTTACACTGTGCAGAGGCCCACCATTTATCTTCATTCTTGAGGTGAGAAGCTGAATTCAACTATAATCTAAGATTTGACAATAGAATGAACTTTAAGAGAGCTGTTCCATTCTGTGACACATCCTTGCATGTTTCTAAGTCTAAATGTTAATGCTTTCAGTAATAAGACCTTGTCTTTTTATTAGAATTTTGTCAAAATAGCTATTTTTTCTTTTAAAAAAAGACAGTGGTTCCTTTGGATACTGGTTCCTTTTATTTGGCCCTAATTTATTTCTTTTTGGCACATGGAATAAGGTTAAATGTCATTGGACTTATGTTTACATAAAATCCAAGCTTATTTCTTTGGGGAAATGCAGGAGATTCATTGGGCCTTAAATTTGCAAAAGATGCTGGTTCCACACACAACAGTAGTGGCAGATGAATTGGGCTTTCTACTCCGGAATCCCAGTAGGCTGCGGGTGTAGCACATAGAGTAGAATGTCTGTCTTGGAGAATTTGCTTGCTAACATGGTTATTTCTAGACTAAGCCACTTACATGAAAACCTGCTGTGAATTACAAAATATAGAAATTTAAAAGATTATCCCAAACTGTAACTTTACATTTTGCACATTTTGTAATATATAAATGAGTGTAGAAAGAGAAAGAGTGATTTTTTTTCCTGCAGGAATTGCAATCATTGAGAAAGAAAATAAACATAGAAAGGCTTAAGCATAGGTATTTCCTTGGTATCTCTCCAAGACAATCTACTTTTGATGGCAACAAGTAAGCTAATAGTTAACTTGTATGGAACCATAATTATCTAATAAAAATACCTTTAAAACTATTCAGTACTCAATGGAATCAGAAATAGAAGAATAAATAATGATTGTATATTTCATTGTTATTGATTGGTGGGTTTAGAGAGGCAACACAATTGACTTTTAAAGAATATTGGGACATATTACATTCTCCTCAATTATACTAATCAACCACAATTTGAGCTTCATGTTACATTCTGTTTTGACCCCATGGCAAATTCCTGAAAACAATCAATTCCTTGAATGGGCAGGGAGAGTAGATAATTGAAACTATCCTTATTTTTACAAAATAATCCACTTTTCCATTCTACCCATTGGGCTTCAAGAATATCTTCACACTCAGGTCCTATGTATTGACGGCCATAAGATGTCTAGCACAATGTTACATGGATACCCTCAAAACAGGAGAAGCAACTTCATTTTAAATTATTTCTGTTTAATAAAGGGAAAATACATTCATAGTCATAGTATCATATTTGGATCTTCATGCGAGCGTAGTTTTTAAGAGTTATTTATCCAAGCATTTAACTTGTGCTGTTCCTCCCTCGCCATTTTCTGTAACATATGATTGATTTTGCTAATGTGGTCTGCAGCAGTAGAAGGAAGCAGCTTCCTCTTTATACCAACTAACCACAGATTCACAAACAGAATTTTTATTGTTCAGAAGTTATTTTATCAATGGCATGCATCAAATTCTGTACTTGATTTACTTTTTCTAAAATGTTTTTATTTCAAAACTTCAGATAATGTCAGAAGGGTCTGTCGAGATATTTCATTGTCCTACCCTTACCATCACCTCCTATACGTTATCAAAAGTTTATCTTTGAAAGTCAAATCCAGCCATTATGATGTCCATTTGTTCACAAGGATTCAACAGACTTGGCTACATTTCTTTTACCTCTTCTATATTCTAGGTACAATGTTGGTGTGCATGAATTTCAGAGCAATTGCACCGTTTCAGTTTTCGAATGTTAAATGAACCATTTGTTTTGACACCTGTGAGGGATTTTCCAACTTTTCCCTCTCGGCTTTTGATGCCCTGATTCTGCTTAACCTACATTCCACTTAAAAATTCTGCTAATGTGAAGGTTAAAATTTTCCTTTGAGGAATGTTATGTTTGGTGTGGATATAGTTAAAATTAATTTTGAAAGGTCAACACATAAATGTCCTGTTCTGAATTCTCTGGTCTTTATCACAGACATTGGAGAAGACAATCAAGCCAAAGGGAACTGTCACTTGAGATTTAGTCTGAAATATTTCTTTCTTCTAGACACATTTGTGGTTTTACTCAATATGTAAAAATGACTTCTTAATGTGGGCTTAGAAAATACATCATGTTTAAAAATTTGGAAGTCAGCTTTTCATTAGGAACCCAAGCAGCTTCCTCTAATATCCCTCTAATAGCCACGGAAGCTCAGCACAGTCATTCTAAGAGTCCCCTCACCTTTTGCAGAGTAACTGAGTCAAAACAGGAGTTTAATTCTGAATGGTACTTCTCTAGACGTGAGTGGAATCCTGAAGCACTTGAACAATGCCAAGCATTTCATGGCTTCAGGACTTTGGTAGGGTCTTACTTGTTAAAAAAATAAATAAAAAGCTCTTCTCTGCTATTTCTAGAGTCTGAAAGTCCCTTAGTCACTCTTTTGTGTTAGGACCTATTGTTAAAACATGTTCTTAGTAAGTTGAATGATAACACATTATTAATATGGATTAATTTAGGAAAAATACCTAGCTTTGTGAGTCGAATGATAAAAAAGAAATAAAGTAAAAGAGCATGAATTTTGTGTGAAGAATGCGGTGGTAAAAGACCTGAAATATGAGACATTACAGAGAGGAGAAGCGCAGTGGAATAATAGAGAGGCACCTGGCTGAATGTGGGGTGGAGTGCCGTGGGAGAGGGTAAAGGGTGGAGTGAAGTCGTAGAGGCACACGTGCTGAATTTCACTCATGGGAGTATTTGATCCAAAGTCCGTATCTAAAGCATAGAATTCTTCCCAACCCTGAAAACAAAATTTAAGTCTTTTTAATATGATTTTTCAATGGTTGTAAATAGAGGAAAACTAACTTAGAAGGTCTTTTTTGGGATCTATGTGTTTTCTTGAGATCAGTATGGTTTTGATAATGCATGGTCCATCGTCTCACCATTTCTGTTAATACTTTCTCATGCTGAGATATAACATTACAAATACATCAATTAATATAATGGTTAAAAATAAGCAATGGAGCACAGATTGAAGTAATCTGTGTGGAAATAATAGCATAAAGAATTATTCTCTGAAATATTCCCTTCTACTATTCCAATTAAATTTAGGATTTCAGAGGCAAAATTACCATGTCTTTTCTGTTTAGGTAAACAAATCTAGAGACTAGGTCAGATAAAAATATCCTAAACAGAAAGATGGCCCTTGCAAGGGAAATGAGGAGACACATGTTAAAAAACTCAATAATGATGTAGTCAGGAAAATCCAGACTATTGGAAACCACGGAAGAAAAGACTCCATGCTTTCAACAAATAAATTGCAGAGAAATATGGAGAAAGGCCCAGGAAGTCAAGAGACTTAAGAGTAATTATGATGTGTGCACTTCAATTTTATTCTGACTCAAGGGGTTGAATTCCAATGCTATGTGTGTGAGAGGAGGGGTGTATATAAATAGTCATGAGAAAATTATTATACATTTGTACAATGAATGGGTATTTACTTTATTAAAGAATCATTATTATGCTTTTAAATAAATTTATTGAAGTATATCACACATACATGAACTTACATAAACAATAAGTGTATAGCAATAGTTGTGAACTTACAAAATAAACATACACAACATCATACAGGGCTCTCATACCTCACCCTACCACCAATACCTTGCATTGTTGTGGAACATTTTTAACTAATGATTAAAAGGCATCCTCAAAATATTACTACTAACCAAAGTATTTTCCCCCAACCCACCGTATTATTATTATTTTTATATCATTTATACATGAACATACATAAACAATAAGTGTATAGTAAAAGTTGTGAACTCACAAAGCAAATATTCATAACATCCCATACATCAACCCTCCACCAACACCTTGCATTGTTGTGAGACACTTGTTGCTCACAAGTGTCTTCCATATTCTTTCAAATTATGAAAGAATATTGCCAAAATCTTACTACTAATTATAGTCTTTATCTTACATTTGCTGTATTTTTCCCCCAACCCACCCTAATATTATTTTTAAAAAATATTTTTATGACAGAGGTTGTAAACATACAAAACAATCATGCACATGTGCAGAATTCCTATGCAACACCCCTCTATCAACATACAACACCGTGGTGGAACATTTGTTACAGATTATGAAATAACATCATCCGATTATTACCAGGTCCACAGCGTACATTTGGCACACTTTTTCCACACTCCCCCATTATCAACACAGTACATCTCTGGCATAGATGCAAGAATATTACATTATTACTGTGAACCACAGTCCATAGGTCACTCCATTGTATTTTTCCCATGCTTCTCCACATCCCCACCACCCTGCAATAGTGATGTACATCTGCTCTAGCTCACAAAGGACACTCTTGCATCTATACCATCAACCACAATTCTCATCCACCTCTGGGTTTACTGTGCTATTCAGTCCCTAGATTATTCTCTAGCTTTCTGTCAATTGACATCTACATCCCTAGACTACACTTTTCAGCCACATTCCTGTTTATAAACCAGCTACTACTCACTATAATGTGTTACCATCACCTCTGTACATTTCCACACTTTTACAGGAAAGCAAATTAAAACTTCTACATATATTAAATATCAGTAGTCCATCTCAGTCCTCCTCTTACCTCCTTTAAGAATCCACCACCTACCACCAGGTCTTGAAGATATTTTCTTACATTTCCTTCTAGAAGTTTTATGAGTCTTGCTTATATATTTAGGTTTTTTATTCATTTTGAGTTCAATTTTGTACAAGGTGTGAGATGGGGGTCCTCTTTCTTTCTTTTGGCTATGGATATCCAGTTTTCCCAGCATCATTGGCTGAATGGACTGTTCTGCCCAAACTGGGTGGGTTTGACAGGCTTGTCAAAAATCTCTTGGCCATAGATGTGAGGGCCTGTTTCTGAACCATCAATTCAGTTCTATTGATCTGTGTTTCTGTCCTCATGCCAGTACCATGCTGTTTTACCACTGTAACTAGGTGATATGACTTAAAGTCTGGAAATGAGAGTCCTCTAACTTTGCTTTTCCTTTTTAATATTTTTCTCACTATTCAGGACCCCTTACCCTTCCAAATACAGTTGATAATTGTGTTTTCCATTTATTTAAAAAATGCTGGTGGAATTTTTATCGGGAATGCATTGAATATGTATACCAATTTTAATAGAATTGACATCTTAATGACATTTAGTCTTCCAATCCATGAGCATGGAATGTTTTTCCAATTATTTAGGTCTTTTTTCATTCTTTTAACAATGAGTTATAGTTTTCTGAATATAAGTGCTTTACATCGTTGATTAAGTTTATTCCTGAATATTTGGGTTTTATCTGTTATATTTTATTTTCACTACTTTTGACAACTTTTAGTTACTTTTATTGATATAAACTTCTTTTCTTGACTCTCTTCCAGGCCTCTCTAGCCTGTCTTTTCAGGCTGTAGCACACCCTTAGGTATTTCCTGAAAAGCCAGTCTCTTGGTTACAAACTCTCTCAGTTTCTGTTTATCTATGAATTTTCTAAACTCACCCTCATTTTTGAAAGACAATCTTGCTGGATATAAGATTCTTGGCTGGAACTTTTTCTCTTGCAGTATCTTAAATATATCTTACCACTGTCTTCTTGCCTCCATGGTTTCTGATGGGAAATCGGCACTTAATCTTATTGAGTATCCCTTATATGTTATGCATTGCTTTTCTCTTGCTGCTCTCAGAATTCTCTCTTTGTCTTTGACATTTAACATTCTGATTAGTATGTGTCTCAGAGTTGGTCTATTTGGATTTATCCAGATGGGAGTACATTGTGCTCCTTGGACATGGATATCTATGTCCTTCAATAGAGTTGGGAATTTTCTATCATTATTCTTCAAATACTCCTTCTGTCCCTTTTCCTTTCTCTTCTCTTCTCCTTTCTCTTCTCCTTTGTCTTTTCCATGACATGTACATTTGCACATCTCTTGCTGTCATTTAGTTCCCTGAGACCTTGCACAATTTTTTCCATTCTTTTCTTCATCTGTTCTTTCGTATGTTCGCTTTCAGAGGTCATTTCTTCAAGCTCACCAATCCATTCTTCTGCCTCCACAAATCTGCTATGATATTATTCCAGTGTACTTTTAATTCATTTATTGTGCCTTTCATTTCCATAGGATCTGCTATTTTTCTATGTATGTGTTGAAATTCTTCCTTGTCCTCATCCAATGTCTTCTTAATATCCTTAATCTCTTTAGCCATCTCATTGAATTTATTAAGGAGATTTGTTTGAACATCTATGATTAGTTGTCTCAACTCCTTTATGTCATCTGGAGGCTTATCTTGTTCCTTTAACTGGGCCATATACTCCTGTTTCTTGGTGTGGATTGTAACTTTTTGTTGGTGTCCTGGCATCTGGCTTACTTGAATATTTATTCTAGGTGCAGTTTCTCTCTTTAGTTTAGGATTTTCTTGCCCTTTCTCCCTTGCTGGTTGTGTAGTAGGAGCCAAGGATGTAGTCGGTGCTGTAAGCTGTGGAGGCTAAAGATGCCCTCATTGCCCCAGGGGCCGATGAAGCTTCTGCCAACTTTCTCCTTTGCCAGGGGTAGGGACAGAGCCACAGCCATGTGTAATAATCCAAGTCATGTAGACCTAGACTGTAGTTGCCCAGAGAGACTGATGAAGCTTCACACCCCTTTCTCCCCTGCCTGGGGTGGGGATG
Organism: Cabassous unicinctus; assembly: GCA_029593785.1. Classification (NCBI taxonomy): domain Eukaryota; kingdom Metazoa; phylum Chordata; class Mammalia; order Cingulata; family Chlamyphoridae; genus Cabassous; species Cabassous unicinctus. The sequence continues at coordinate 21,404 of JAQZBX010014376.1, forward strand.
GAGCTGCAGGTGTGGGCAGCAATCTATGCCATGCAGGTCCAAGATAGCTGCTGTTGCCCCAGTAGAATTCCAGCTATTCAGTCCATGCCAGTTAAATGTACCTGCAGTTACCTGGAGAGGCTGGTGCAGGGCCCACCAGCTTCTTTCCTACTAGAGGTGGGGCTGAAGCCTAGGCTCGGGCTCAGGCCCATCTGGGTGAAAGAAACCGGTCTCTACTGTCACTATTATTTTCATTCAGCCCGGCTTCCCCTCATGCTGGAGGTGTAGTCAAAATGATGGCTACTGGCCTCTTTCAGATTTGGATAGGTTCAAACTTTAGCTGTTTATAGGGTTATACTTTAGCCACCCAAATCCACCATTCAGTAGCTGAAATCTGTGGCCAACCGTCTCTTCCTCCCCTGTTTCTGGGAAATGGAGCTTCCAATTCCTGCCACAGAATAGCTCCTGGGGTGGCTTGCACTGTCAAAGTAGGATGATCACTGGCCTCTGTGGCATGGCCTGTAGTTTCCCGGAGAGGCTGGCGCAGCTCCCCTCAGCTTCCTCCCTGCTGGAGATGGGCCTGGGGCTTAGGCTAGAGCTGCAATCTGATCTGGATGGAAAGAAGCCGGCACTGTGATTTTCAGTCAGCCCACTTCCGCTTGTGCTAGGGGCGGAGTTAAGATGGCGGCTACCGGCCTCTTTCTGACTTGAACAGGTTTAAACTTTAGCTGTTCTTAGGAGTATACGTTAGCCCACCAAATTTACTAGTCAGTAGCTGAAGTTGGCGCTCATTGTCTATTCCTCCCCCATTTTGGGGAAGTGAAACTTCCAATTCCAGCCTCGAAATAGCTCTCTAGGCGGCTTGTGCCTCCAGTGGAGGATGGGCACCGGCCTCGGGGGTGTGGAGGGCTCTACTCACAAATCTCTGCAGATGGGCGGTCTCCTCCTTCCATTCTTTCAAGGATGTTGCAGGGTGCTCTCCTGGCCTCCTGGAGCCCCCAGACAGGTGCTCTAGATGCTCTGGGTGGTTACTGACTGCCCTGCAGCAGGAGCTGACTCTAGGAGCTCCATCTTGCTGGTTGTCCCTTTAAAGAATCATTTTAATGAGTTTTTCAATGTGACAGTGGTGGTGTGTTTCTGCTTTTTTAACATTTTTATCTTTTTTAAAGATACACAATGAAATGTGTACTGGAAATATCATAATGTCTGGGAGCAGGGAAAGTAGAGTATAAACTAAAACAGATTTGCCATGAGTTGCTAACCATTAATGCTGGTTGATGGGTACATGGGAGTTCATTATACTGCTCTGTTTATTTTGTGTTTTGTTTTAGTTTGCTAAATGCTGCTGGAAGCAATATATCAGAAGTGGGTTTGCTTTTACGATGGGATTTGTTAGGCTCAATGCTCAGTCCAAATCTAGGCGTTAGGGGGAATTTTCTCCCTGAAGGTCAGTTGCTGGTGATCCTGGACTCCCGCCACGTGGCACAATGGCGGCTCTGCCGGTCTCTACCTTCCCCTTCAGGCTCACTTTCCCCCCAGGCTTAGCTGGGGGCGATCCGGTACCTAGAGGGCATATTGGAGGTGCTGGCTCATCTCCCCTCTCCTCCAGGCCTCGCTGCTAGTTCTGCTTCAGGATGCACTTCCTGTGGCTCTTCTCTGTTCAGCATTCGCTCAACTCCTGGAGGCTTCTCTCTGTCTCTGTGGCCTTCTTCTGTGTGTCTGTGGCTTTTATTCCTCATTTATCAAGGACTCCAGGAAAGGGATTAAGTCCTGCGCTGGGCTATGCCGTGCTGGAGCAAGCTCATCAATCTGATCAGAGGGTCACAATAGGTTCAATTTAAGAAGTTGGTTTTCTGGGGTTCACATCAAGGACTCAAACCAACACATGTGTTTGAAACTTTCCATTATAAAAAGTGAGAAATGTATACCAATATAGAATACTTATATACTTAATATAAAAATATAGCCTGACTTAGAATCACTTTCTTTCTGAGGAAAATCCTTGTACAAAAGAAAAAAAAAGTAACTTGAGGATTCACAGTTCCTCACCCCAAACTGTCCTCATTTTTCCAGGTCATCTTTGTTACAAGGAATTCCTTGACCATGAGACATATGTGACATATATATAAACAAAACATTAGAGTCTTTAGGTATAAAAATGACTTGGGGAAAAAAAAAGAAGACTTGGTACCCCACTCAGGGTAACAGAGTATTTCAAGGTGCTGTCAAGGGCATCATCACATTAGGCAATGCCTGTAATATTAAAAATGATCATTGTAAAATCTTTTTAAAGTACCTTTAAAAGGAGCATATTGAATACATTGGCTATATTCTAACAATTTCTGATTTCCCAGTGTTTGTGTTTTCTGTTCTTTGCTTAAAGTTCTGTATACCCAGATTCCCAGAACCCCATGATGAAATGCTCCGAATGCCGCAAGACCGATTCTTGACGAAGCGAGATATAAATAATAAAAGCATGGCCCCATTTGCTTCTTTCTGTACTTAGCCGTGTCATTTTCAGAGCTTTTCTAAAGCAAAGATAGTTAGCATCCTTCCTGTATTTTATGTATGGAGAAACAAAACAGGGAGGAAAAGCTCGCCCCCCCAAAATTAGCATGCATGCTCATGCTTTCTCTTGGAAGCATTTTAATATCTGAGAAATGTTTCAAGTGTAAAATGGTAATAATCATGGTGCATATAAAGCAATTTCACTCACTTTGTTCTTTAGTCATATAAAATCCTCTTATTTGATTATGTATCTGTTTACCAAGTTGATCACAGACACAGATTAAGAAACCGTTCCAGATTCTGATAAAGCATTCAGAGAGCTGTTTATGTGTTACCTCTCAGAACAATTCCTAAATGATATTCTTGGGACTTCAGTTAATCTTCTTAGTGGAGCTTGGCATTTGTAATTTGCAATAAAGTTACTCTCTCTTTAGCTGATAAGTTAAATATAATGCTCGATGGAACATCACAATTTGGAGGAACCAAAAGAGAACATATTTTCCCCATCCAAATCTTTACTGAGGCACATCAGCACAAGTAATATCAGAGTGAGCTCTGCCCATGGATAGCTCTTTCATCTGGCCCTACTATGGGTGAAAAGCCTGCAAACGGTGTGAAGGAGATGAACGTTAAATGGCAAAACATGGAAGATTTGAGGGAGTCACCAAATTTGGCACTGGTAGAGGCTTGTTGTGGTATTTAATTTGATAAATTTTATTTGGAAAAAAGATAAAATTTACAGAGAAGCTGGAAGAATAATAATATTGCAAAGAACACTGATAATTCTGTACCCAGGTTCCCACGTTGTTAACCTTTAGCCCATCTACACAAGCGTTACCCTTTGCTCCTCTCTCCTTAGGAGGGGATTTAGTTGGACTGTGTGTCAGGTCTGTCCCCAGGGCCTTGGGTGCCTCTATACTGGAGGGAAGTGGTGCTACATCCAATAGCAGCAATGCTGCCTGAGAAATGTGGTGCTCGAGAGGTTCCACAGGCTCGTCACTGATTCCAGAACAGTCTTTGTTTATTGAGTTTCATAACTATTTCCCTTTTTTGTTGTTGCTGTGCTGCTGTTGTTTGTAGTGATTCAGAATTTTTGTTTTTTTACTCAAATTTTGATTCATTTGAACTACAAAAGTAACATTAATTCCTTATAGATATTGAAACCTCACTTTCCAAGTCCATTCCTACTGCTAAGATGTGAATATACTGTTAAAGCATGATGTGTAAGCCTTTCTTAAATTTCTCTGCTTAAATAATTCCTTGTCTATAAGCTTGTGACAAAATGTGATGATACTATATATAAATAAATGTTTTAGTTTCCTAGGCTGCTCAGAGCACATGCTGTGAAATGGGTTTGCCTTAAACAATGGCAATTTATTTGCTTACAGTTTTAAAGCTGAGAAAATGTCCAAATAAAAGCATCTTCAAGGTGATGCTTTCTTCCCAAAGACTGGCTGCCAGCGACCCTTGACTCCTCTGCAACATGGCAGGACACATGGCGGTGTCTGCTGGTCTCTCCCTTCTCTTCTGGGTTTCATTGCCTTCAAGCATTGCTTCCGTGGCTTTCTCTGTCTCTCTGTATTCATTTTGTGTATAAAGGACTCCAGTAATAGAATTCTTATCCTGAATGAGGTGGGTTACACCTTAACTGAGTAAAGTTATCAAAATATCCTACTGACAATGGGTTTACATCCAAAGGAATGGGTTAAATTTAAGGACATTTTTTGGGGGTATATGCAGTTTCAAGCCACCACAATATTTCTCTTTTTTTCCTCACATTTTGATATATCTATATAATATAGTTACCTTGTGTATACAATAAGGGTAATAATATTATCTACTTTGTGGACTATTATAAGGAATTAACAATCATAGCAGTGCCTAGGATATGTGTGGTAGACATAATTATTATCATCAGTGTTATTGAAGAGGTTACTGTGAATTACATAAGATTATTCGTTATTATTATTGAAATTAATGTTCCATTAGGTGATTTTATCATTATAATCTTTTTAAAACAGCGCTCATAGATATAACTCATTCTGTTAAAAAGTTATGTACTATGCAAGAGTAGAGGTGTGTCATAATGTCTTATTGATAGCCATTCTGGTAAAACTCGAGTAATTCACTTTTTATATGTTTTTTTTCTGACACCTTATTTCTTTAATATGGATTCCCACATGTGGAATTGCTAAGTCAACATTTTACCTTAAGAAAAACTTCCATATAACATTTCAAAAAGATAGTTTTAATTTACTGCCCCAAAGTAGACGAGTGTATCATTTTCATGTATCATTGCCAACATACAATATTACCACTCTTTTTAACTTTATCTAATTTTATTTATCTATTCCCACTTTACATTTAATTGTCTTGGTAAGTACTGAGGCATTTTTCAAGATTTTACATATTCACCAACTTTTCACACATTCTTTCTTTTTGAATTGCCTAACTTCCTTTATTTTTATGCTAGGTTTTATTCCCTTATTAGTGTATATGTATCTGAATGGGCCATTGAATTTTTGAGCATTGTTATTTATGTCGCAGATCATTTCTTATAGCTGAGCATTTGTTTTCTGCCACTGTTTATATGATCTTCTACCAATGACAACACTTATTTTCACGTCACTAATTCCCTTTATGTTGGGCTTTTATGGGCTTCTGCATTCTGTATGCTGCTTAAAATTGTCTTGCCCATTTCAAAGTATCACAAGGATTCGCCTGCATTTTCTCATAGTACTTTCATACTGTGATTTTGTTTTTTATATTTAGCGACTTAACTTTTATTTTGACTCATCTCAAAGTAACAAAATAAAGTGATACGGAGCACAGATAAAATACAGGGGCTGATATTTTGTGAAATTTTTTCTGTAACCCAATGTTTCAAGATCTGTCTCTGTGTGAAAAAAGAAATTGGTGGTTGGAAGTTATTAGGACAGCATCAAGACTTGGAGAAGAAAACTATAAAATGTTGGTTGCCGAGGTCTGAGTGGGTGGGGGCACAATCTGATATAGCAGATCTCTCCACAAGATGGCGTCCATGGTTTAATAGTTGGTCTTAATTAGCACATTGAAAATTGTGTGTTAACACGATCAGAGCACAGACACGTGGTTTTTGCATGCATGTATAGGTGTATATGCATGTGATTTAGTTTTCTACAGCACTTCATAATCTAGTATATCTTCTACAGATGTAGCCCTGTCTTCATTCTGTGACACTGACACAGTAAGTTCCAGTATTAGGGATGACACAGGGTGTGGCCAGCAAACATCCTCCCGTGGCTCCTTCCTTTTGGCACCACACTATGTGTGACAGGTGTCACAAGCCCAGCCAGAGAAAAGGAATGAATGCTCAGAGGCTTTCCAACTCTTATCTTGAATGTGGAAAGGGGGAGGAGAAGAGAAACAAAATAATCAGGCAATCAATGTGAATCAGGGCAACAGCCTGGGTTAGCCTTGAACACATTAAGCTGACAGAAAAGGACAGATATCATATGATCTCACTGATAGGAAATAATTAGAACAAGCAGGGTCATAGTCAGAATCTAGAATATAGGTTTCCAGGGGATGGGGTGGGAATAGGGAAAGGGAGGTTAAGGCTGAAAATGCACAGGGTTCTTGTTTGGAATGGTGGGAATGTTTTGATGAAGGATGGTGGTGATGGTAGCACAACACTGAATGTAATCAACAGCACTGAAATATGTATATGAATGTGGTTAAAAGGGGAATTGTTAGGCTGCTTACATGGTAACAGAATAATTTTTTAAAAGAAATCCATAGAACTACATTACATAGCGACCCCTAAGTTAAACCACGGACTATATTTAATAGAATTATAAACATGTGCTTTTATCGAATGTAATAAATCCTCCACACCAATGCAAGATGCTACTAATAGGGTGGTATATGGGAATCCTCTACTTTATGCATGATTGCTCTGTAAACCCACAATTTTTCTAATAAAGAAAAATAAATAATTTTTCAAAAAGCTATTTGGTAAACAATCCCTTTCCCAGCTTCTTCTAATTTCCTACCAAATGCTGATATGAACAATGTACAATTAATTTCCATTTACTATCCATTCTCCAGTCACATAATACTTTTAATAAATCTTTTTCCTGAAGATTATTTTTATAAAGAGTGCATGCAATGTCCAAATAGGCAGGAGTCATGCCCTTAAAACCGTGAGCAGCGTTTCCTGGAGGTAATAAGTGCGAAAGCTCATTCCTCTGCTTGATTCCTAACTCTGATTGTGAGTAAGACTGGGGGTGGGGGCAGGCGAAACAGCCAGTCTGCAGCTGGCACCCTGCCCTTGGACCCGTGGTCTGGAATCATCTTTGGTTTATTCTCAATTGTCTGTATTATACCTCTGAGCAGACTGACACAGAGCTAGGAGCGTCCTGTGTCTACCAGCTGTATTTATCATCAGATTGGGTTGATGACTAAATAAATGAATCAGAGCTGACATCAAGCCTGATTATAATTAAATGGGATCTTCAATAGGTGATATACCTGAATCTAAACTGTTAAGTTGTACTGTACTGAATTAAGATGGATACCATGGGATATGCTCTCTGATTTTAATTTTTTTCCTTTGAATAAAATATCTGGACAATATAAAATGGCAGCTATTCTTAGAGCTTAAAATTCTCTAGACTGTATGTAGAAAATGGTGTTTTAAGAAATTTTGCCAAGTTAGAAAATAACATCCCTATGAGTGCTGTTTCAGAGTTCACTGATACCTAGTATTGATGTTAATAATTCACATCAAATGTGCTCATGGTTTCAATCTCCAAAAAGGATGAGTTTTACATATATTGTAAGTTATATGGCACCTAAAAAATGTGAAAATTCCTTATTCTAAGTTTAGAAATTCCTTCAAGAGACCAAGAAATTCATTGATCTTGGCTATTTTCCACTTATTACCCAGCAAAGCCCATACTTCATATGTCTATAGCATATGTAATTTCAGGATATTTTCTCCAACATAGTTTCAATGTTAGGAATTTCTTAAATTGATGTTAACCAATCCTTTATTATTAATGCTATTCAGAAAATCTTCCACATTGTACACATTGTATACTTTATCATTCTATCTATCTATCTGTCTGTCTGTCTATCTATCTCTATCATCTATCTGTCTATCTATCTCCCTATCTCTATCATCTATCTATCTATCTATCTATCTATATCATAATGAAATTTAAGTCCATCCCTACTAAAGCTTCATTCTAAAACTGAGAGCTACTAGTTGGTCTTCCTTCTGCTCAGTCTTTTGATTGAGCTTATATTTTTTTATTGAGATGTTTCTATCCTTATCAGAGCAAAATGACCCTACCTTGGCATTCTAGTTATACAGTATTGTTTGCCTGCTGGTTTACTGAGTGTGTCTTTGGAGTCTCATATTAATATTTCTTAATATATGGTCATATACACACTAATCAATTCTCACCAAAGGCAACAGCAATATAAGGACTGTATCACTGACTTTTAATTAAACTAGATCTGTGTAAAATTAAAAGCCCTTTAATCTCCCCTCTCTTACTAAACCTCAGATCTAATTGGTTTTCAAGATTTTTTCATGTTACCTGATTCCCTTGATATCTTTCCAGTTAGTCATTTTCCACTCTCACTGCCCTTCCCTTATCAAACACTTAAATATTCCTTTCTGATTTTTTGCAAGTGTTTTGTGAAATGCTCTTACCATCAAAGTAGGCCAGATCAACTTGGTTTTCTACACTGCCACCAGAAGAGTCTTTTCTAAAATGGAAATATGATCATATTACATCCCTACCAACATATTTCTTTAGAATCTCCCTTACTATGATATGAAATCCAAAGGATTTAGTATGGAATATGAAGCAATTTGATAATTTTAGATATTAACCATCAAAACTCACGCATCCTACAAGACAGAAATGCCTACACTGCTGTGATTATCTTATACCTTCAAGACCTGACACTTTACTATTTCCCTGTTTTTAACTGCCTTTTCCTTCTGGCCAACCAATAAATCAATACCAGTGTTGATTTTTGTACTCCTACCACCTTAACAGTTATTTTGTCTTCTACGAGTAACACCTGCACTCTTATTTACTTAATAATTTTCTTTGAATATATCTACTCTTTTAAACTCAGTCTTAAGCAAAGAAAAATACATTGAGTAATGGTTTAAAATAAATTAACACTTTTTTTTCTGGCCATGTTGGAGTTACTAGTACTTCACTGAGCTTACCTTCCCACCAAAAAGAACCAGAAAACTAGATAAATTATGTGAATGAGCTGATTCAAGTCAATAGACATGCATGGATTTATCCTTGAGAGAGAAAAATAGCCAGTCTCCTCACTTCTGCCTGGAGACACTTTCTAGACCATGAAACAGGGAAAAGACCCTTGAGCAGATTACAACAAACACTCTAGGTTGCTTTTAGGGAGGATAAATTAGCTGGAATATGAAGAAAAGAGTTGTGGGAAGGAGGAAACGAAGCATAACAATTCCAAGCCTTTCTACAGTGCTAGAGAAGTGGTTTCTGATGAGCTAGGTTGGAGAGAGCACTGCAGAACCCTCACATCATTTAGGAGATATCCTAGAAGGTTAGAATAATAAGGCTAAACTGTGCCCCCCAATAGGCTCATATAGATGGGCCTTAAGATGATTTAAAAACTATCCTCAAAAGGACCAAACTTGTCTTCAAGCTACTTCATTGAGATAGAAAATAGTCAAACTATTTAAAGAAGAACACAAAACCAGACACTCAATAATATAGCATTTATAACATCATAACATCCAGATCCCTATAATTATAAGTAACTAAATAGCTAAAGAAGCAGGAAAATGTGAACCATTACTGGTAGAGAAGTAGTCAATAGAAACAAACTCACAATTAGTGAGATGATGGAATTAGCAGCAATGATTAGAAAATAGCTATTATAAATGTACTCTAGGACTGAAATTCATGTGCACACAGAGGAGAAAAGGAAGGTAGGAAAGAAAAAAATGGAGCTTCTAGAATGAAAAACACAATACCGAAATGAAAAAAAATCACTGATTAGTCCTAAGAGCAGATTAGACATTGCAAAAGAAAATGTCAGTTAACTTAAGGACATAGCAATAGAAACTATCCAAATAGAAGCGCAAAGATTTAAAAATGATCAGAAAAATATCAGTGGCCCATAGGAAAAGAATAGTTACACATACAGCTAATTGAAGTCCAAAAGGAAATGAGAGATTGGGGGCACAGACAGAAAGTAATATTTCTAGGCATTGCCTAGAAGAAATTGTAGGGAAGCATCTTCACAACCTTGAGATTTCTTGGACTTCATTCCCAAAGCACAAGAAACAACAAGAAAATAGATAAATGGGACCGCATTAAAATAAAAAAATAATAACAATAAAAACTTTTGTTTCTCAAAGGACTTTGTCATAAATGTAAAAAAGCAACCTACACAATGGGAGAAAATATTTGGAAACCACATATCTATTACAATATCCAATGTATCTAAAGAAATCCTTCAACTTAACAACAAAAAGACAAACAACCCAACTGAAAAATAGGCAAAAGAGTTGAACATGCATCTCTCCAAAGAAGATATACAAATGGCCAGAAAGCACATGAAAAGATGCTCAATATCATTAGCTGTCAGAGCCAGTTCACACCTATTAGAATGGATGCCATTGAAGAAGAAAAAAACAGAAAGTAACAAGTGTTTGAGAGGCTGCAAAGAAATCTGAACACTCATTCCTTGCTGGTGGCAATGTAAAATGGTGCATATGTTGTGGAAAACAGTTTGGTGGTTTTCAGAAAGCTAAAGATAGACTACCATATGAACTAGCAATTCTATTACTAAGCATATATCCAAAAGAATTGAAAGGAGGGACTCATGTAGATATTTGCACACTGATGTTCTTAGTGGCATTATCCACATCTGCCAAAAGATGGAAGCAGCCCAAGAGTCCATGAACCAAAGAATGGATAAATCAAATGTGGTATATACATGCGATGGAATATTATTCAGCTGCAAAAGGAATGAAGTCCTGATACACGTGGCATTACGGATGGACTTTGAAGACATCATACTCAGTGAAATAGACCAGATACAAAAGGACAAATATTGTATGATCCCACTGGCTTGAAACAATTGGAATAAACTCAGAGTTGGAATCTAGAATGAGGAAATGTTACATAGTATATATGGTAACAGAATATAAATTTTAAAAAATATCTGTGGAACTACACCTCACAGTGAAACCTAAGTTAAACCATGGACTTTAATTAATAGCACAATTATAAAAATGTGCTATCATCAATTTTAACCAAAGTTCCAACCAATGCAAGGTGTTTGTGGTGGGTTTTTACATGGGAATCCTGTGCTTAATCCATTATTATTCTGTAGACTCACACTTCCCTAATAAAGGAGAAAAGCATGCCAAATTTGATCAAAGCAATAACCCCACATATCCAAGAATCTTAATGAACTTTAGCCAAATGAAGATGAAGGAAAGCACATCTAGGTACAACATAATCAAATTGGTTAAAAACAGTGAAATGAAAATATAAAAACAAAAGAGAAAAATACACATTTTAAAAGTAAATGAACAATTTATTACTTAGCATACATGGTCCAAAAGAGCAGGGGAAAGATTCCATCACGGCAGTCTCCCAGGGAGGCCCACTGCTCAGCCGGTGTTGGTAGGTGAGTGCTCTGCATGCCACGCTTCTCACTGGAGAGGACAGACTGCTGTTTGAGTGTTGAGCATTTATATACCCCAGAGGGAAGAGGATGATAAATCTTGTCACCTTTGAAAAAGGCACTTTTAATATAAGGAGAAAATAAAATGCAGACATTTGGTCAGAAACAATAACAGTATGAAGCTGATGGGACAAATGCCAGGCAGTGCAGCAGAGCCAGGGAAAAAGAAAGCCAGAGAGAAAGAAGGAGAAGAAGAAAATGAAAATGAAAGCACAGGCAATGCTTTTCAGGGAATGCTGCCATGATCAGAACTCACTGAGTATGGAAAATAGCTTTGAGAAGGAAGTTGAGGGGGAAAAAAAAGAAGATTAAAACAGAAAAATCAGAGAAAACCGGGAAGTAAATGTGTAGGTTCTTTACAGGGAAAATGGTGTGTGTTTCTGACAAGGACTGATTTAGATTATAGTGCTTTGATTTTAAAAAAAAAAAAAAGTGATATAATTGAAGCAAAAAGTCCTGCCTTCCACATATTATGTATTATTATTTTTATACTTATCTATTTATAGATAATTAATATATTTGGAAATTACAATAAATCCCTGTGGTCTCTCTATCTTCATCCTGATACTGTTTTCTTCCACTTAAAAATTGCTATTATAAATTTTTTAAATTACTCCACAGCTGGGTACCATTTTACACCCATTAGAATGGGTACATTTAGAAAAAAACAGAAAACAAAAATTGTTGGAGAAATTGTGGAGAAATAAGAACATTCATTCATTGCTGGTAAGAATGCAAAATGGTGCAGCTACTATGGAAAACAGTCCGGCAGTGTCTTAGAAAGATAAACAGAATTTTATATGACCCGGAAATCCCACCTCTAGGTATATATCCCAAAGAATTGAAAGCAGGTACTCAAACAGATGTTTGTGCACCAATATTCATAGTGACATTATTCACAACTGACAAAATGTGGATGCAGCCCTAGTGTCCATCAACTGATAAGTCGATAAGCAAAAGTGATATTTACATACTATGGAATATTATTCACCTACACAAAGGAATGAAGCCCTGCTACATGTGACAACATGGGTAAACTCTGAAGACATCATGTTGAGTGAAATAGACCAGATACAAAAGTACAAACATCATATAATATCACTGATGTAAAATAATTAGAATACGTAAACTAAGAGTCAGAAACTAAAGTGTCTATAATTAGCATTATACTTATTAAAAAGATGTCACAGAGACTTAAGTTTTTGGTCTGTTCATATGCCAGTTGAGCCCTGAATCTCAGCAGAGTTGTAACACCTACTCTCCAGGTCATTGGACTCACCCAGAACAACTAACAAGGAGATGATAATGGACAACGCCCATCCCAAGGAATAGAGAGTGTCTGCAACTGCAAGCAAGATAGTTCCATCCATCTGATCCATGGGATCTAAGCTCCCTCTCAATTAGAAACAGAGTGGGCATCACCATCCCCAAATACTCAAGACTGGGGAGTGAACAATGGACTAAAGTAGACTTACCATTATTCTATTATAGACTTATTATTATTCTAACAATGGAAGAACTTTTATCATTGATATAAAGGCAGTGGCCATCAGAGGTTCTGAGGGATGGGAGAGGAAAGAATAGGTATAATATGGGGACATTTTCAGGACATTGAATTGTCCTGCAATGTCTTGCAATGACAGATACAGGCCATTATATATTTTGTCATAACCTACAAAATTGTGTGTGTCAGAGTGTAAACTATAACGTAAACTATAGTCCATGCTAGTAGCAATGCCTCAATATGTGTTCATCAATTGTAACAAATGTACCACCCTAATGAAAGATGGTGTTAATGTGGGAAAGTGGGGGAGGGATGGGGGTGGGGCATATGGGAATCCACTATATTTTTTATGTAACATTTATGTAATCTAAAGCACCTTTAAAAATAAAAGAATAAAAATTTAAAAAAAAATAAAAAAGAAACTAAAGTACATATTACCAGGGGCTGGGATGGGGGTAGAGAATAGTGATTTAACACTTGTCTCAGCTTGGCACAGGGTTGCCAAAGCAATATACCAGAAACAGTTTGGCTTTTATAACAGGAATTTTATTAGGGTAAAAGTTTACTGTTCCGAGGCTGCAAAAAGGTCCAAATCAAGGCATTATCAGAGATGCTTTCCATCAAAGGTTGCCTGCTAGCAGGTCCTGGAGTCCCGCCATGTGGTGAGGCAAGATGGCGGGTCTGTCAGTCTCGCTCTACTTTCTCCTTGAGCTCAGCTATGGCCTATTAGGCATATCCCCATGGGCCTTGTCTCCTTGAGCCTCTCTGGGCTTTTCTGTCTTTCTGTAGCTGTAGGCAAACCTGAAGTCTTCTTTCTCACATGGCCGGGTAAAAAGGGCAGCCACTCCCTTTTTTCTGTGGGTTTCTGCTTTCAGTTTTCTGTTTATATAAGACCCAGCAAGAGGGCGCAGACCCAACCTGAGTTTACTCTTCACTGATGTAGCCCAATCAAAAGCCCTAAATCTACCTAATCAAGTGATCTAATCAAAGGTCTTTCCTCTGAACTTAATCAAAAGAACTCACCTACACTGTGTTTAGAGGCATAGCTATGGGTTAGCTCAAGAACAGCTTTCTGGGATCCACTGAGGACAAGCCAGGTCAATGCTTAATTGGTAGTGTTTCTGTTTGGGGTGATGAAATAGTTTTGGTAATGGACGGTAGTGATGGTAACACAACATTGTAAATGTAACTAACAGCACTGAATTTTATATTTGAATGTGGTTAAAAGGGGAAATTTTAGGTTGTATATAGGTTACTAGTATAAAAACTAATAAATCAACATTATAGGACTGTAAAACACAAACAGTGTACCATAATGTGAACTATGGACTACAGCTAATAGTATTAAAATTATAATTATATTCACCCATCATTTGTAACAAAGGTACCACACTAATGCAAGATATTAATAATAGGGAGAGCATATGGGAACTTTGTATCAATCTACAACTTCTCTAATTAAAAAAAAAATGTACTCCACAAGTTGTAAAATGTGTCATTATCTATAATAATCGTAGAGACAATGGATGTAAAAAATATTTTTCTTTTTAATTTTCAATTTGAAATTAATTTTAATTCCATTTACATTAATAAACTATCTCTTATTGTCAGATAAATTTGATTTTACTGAACTTCCTTCTAGTGTATTTTATTATTCTTGGATAATTGTATATTATCTAATGCAATAAATGTCTTTTTTAGCTTGATAATTCAATATATTTTTCAAAAAATCTGAACAGATATTATATTCTCTTTATATACCATCCCTACATATACATATCTCAAAGTTAAGGACTAAGAAAACACTCCTATATACCCCATGGTTTTCCCAGTATCAAAAGAGAAATTGACTGCATTAATAAATTATTTTAAAAGGAAAAAATCATATTGACACTAATTAATCTAAATTTGCAAAGAGAATGATTGATCTCCTCTAATTTGTTTTAATTGCTTTCATTTTTCATTGAGGGCATTATAGTTAAAAATGCATATTCCCTTGTTTTGTTTTGCAATTTCCATAACTCAAACTTTCATTTTGTTAACATAAAAAATTAATTTTCAGCACCAATAAATTAGTATTATACCATGAGGAATATTTATTCTAGCGAAATTCTCTTTCCCCAGGCTTCCATTTCCAGAACTACCAGGGACTAATCTACCAGTGTGGACATATTTTTTATATCAAAATTATCCAAAAAGGATAAATAAATATGAATGAGGAAACATAAGTAGAACCTTGGGGAGCAGAACAGAGTGAGTATAAATTCTTAGAAGCAAAAATACTTCTGCTTTTAAGTAAACACCAAGAAATTTCAGTGTAGGGAATGACAGCACTAAGATTGTATTCAGTGCCAAGGACCAGCATGCAACCCAAGAGGTAAAGACATCCCTGTTTGCTTCGGTGAACAAAGGCATCAGTTTAACACCCTGCCGGGCTTTTGCTCTCACTGTCGATGTCGCGATGGTGGTGGTAGTTGCCTCAATAAATTTATATACACTATCGCTTTCAAAAGATGCCCTAATTTCAAACTGAATGGAACCATGAAACCTGTAGATTTAAGAAAAGAAATGGAATTTCTGAAAATGCAACTATGGTTTTCTCTGAAGGTAAATAAGATTAAAATAAGAAGGCACATGTTCACTATCTTAATTATGGTGATGATTTCACAGGTGTGTAAACATGGCAAAACTTTTCAAATTGTACACTGTAAATATAGATGGTTTATTGCATGTCAAGTTCACCTCAATAAAGTTGTTACAAGAAAAACAGACATGTCAGTCTCATTTATGAATGAAACAGCTCTGAGGTCTTGCCTTTGAAAATATGACAAAAATCTTACCAGTTACTCGCTTATGAAGGTCCCATGACCAGCTCTGTACTGTGACACTCAGAGTGAAGTGTTATAGTGGGGTATGAAGAATAAATAAACGATCATGGTGATTTGAATACCTTTTTATATAATGTAATTGTCTCTTGAGTAAAAAGAATTTTAAGGATTTTATAACAACTTCATATTCATTGAAATAAATTACTGCCAACTTGATCATCTCAAGTCAGATTCACCGGTTTTTGTATGAAAAGAGTAAAATGATGAGTATTTCATTTATGAAAATAATTTAAATTATTAAAACCTTGAAGACTTTATGTTGAGTTAAATAAGACAGACACATGAGATCAAATAGTGTATGATCTCACTGACATGAAATAATTAGAATAAACAAACTCAGAGTCAGAATCTAGAACATAGGTTATCAGGGGACAGGGTGGAGGTAGGGGACAGGGCTTGAAATATACAGAATTTCTATTTGGGACATTGGAAAAGTTTTGATAATGTTTGGTGATGATGGCAGCACAACATTGTGAATTTAATTACTAGTACTGATATACATATATATATATGTAATTTTATATATATGTATAAAAAGGTGAAATGTTAGGTAGTATATATGTTACCGGAATGAAAATTTTTGAAAATCCTTGGTACTACACAACACAGTAGTGAGACTTAAGTGAAACCATGGACCTTTATTAATACAATAATAAATTGTGTTTTCATTAATTGTGACAAATGTTCCACACCAATGCAAGGTGTTAATGATGGGGTGGTTGATGGGAATCACGTATTTTCTGCATGATTTTTCTGAAACCCACAACTTCTCTAAAAAAAAATAATAATAAAAACACAAAAAAAAATCCAGTGAAAATAATTAGTGGAAGGTATCTATTGCTACAAATTAAAAACAAAAAAGTGGACCAGAGATGGTGTGTATTTCAACATGAGATTATTCCTTGAGGTGACCAACTTGATTTATGTTTCACTGCAGGGAAATGTCAATGAGTTTTTTCAGTTTTATGGAGAAGAAAAGATCAGGGTTTGATGGACCACATTAGTTCTCAGGAAAACATTAGTCCTGTTCTATTCAGAATCTGTTTTATGGCAGATGGGGATAAAAGGTTACAGATCGTGGAACTGGCAAGGATTGCTTTAAAATAATTTAATTAAGCACACAAATCATGCATCATGTAAATTTAGAAGATCAACATCAGAGACTATGGTAACAGGAGTATAATTTAACTTTGATCCATTTTGGTACAACAAAAATGGTTGGATATTGGCAATTTCTAATAACATCTTGTGATTTTGAGGATGAGGTTGGCCCAATGAGTTTAATGACACAATATGGTCCTTTCATAAAGAACATAGCTTCACATCTCGATTTCTATCAACCTACTGATTTTGCCCCATATTACAGAAGAAAAAAAAAGTGTTCACTTTTCTGTTTAAGTCTATGTCCATTTGTGAATCCTATCCCCTTTTTGTTTATTAAAGAATTTTCCTTACACAACTGTTAGGGGACATTTGACTTCCTTTCTTTCTGGTCACTTAATCTCTGAGTTTCTTTTAATATTTTGGAAATCCCCATCTTATGAGAGAGTCTACTTCCTTACAATTAAAGGTAAATGCTTCCTAGCCCACATGGAAATTCTATGAGTGCTCAATATAATGTTTCTTATTAAAATATATATATATATATATATAT